>SNQJ01S0162536.1:0-20800 GCA_010110895.2 Picea sitchensis
GTCATCTTCATTGCTGTGTCATCATCTAGCTTCTTCTGCCATAGACGATTGCCATCAATGAAAACCTTGACATTCTGAATCCTCTCTGCTATTGCCATATTTCCAACAAGTATAAATAAGATAGCTATGGACTCTAGCAAATCATCCTTTTTGTGGATCAATAGAGAGCTTCTTGTGATAATATCTTTTGGAGTAATTGATGGAGAGATTCTTGTGATAATATCTTTTGGAGTAATTGATGGAGAGCTTATTGTGAGAGCATTTTTGGTGTGGATCTCTTGAGCATGATTGAAGATCTATTCTGAGAAAGAGAGCATGAGGAGGATCTCATGGACTCATCAAAGTTTCGGCAATGTTGGAGATCTTGACGGAAAAAGTCTCGGAGCTTTAGAAACCCTAGTTTATGAGGTGTACGTAGGTTGTAATGGGCCAAGGCACGTACATACACGGGCTGTATGAGGACAGGGCATGTACAATGGATGGAATGATGAAGACTTGTGTTTGAACTAGTTCCAAGCTTTTGGATGCTGAGGCAGGTTCCAGATCTGCATTCTATGGGATCGGATCTTCCACTGAGATACTGGTATGGTTACATTATTGTCTTGAAGGATACTATTGTTTGATGTGTTGTGAATTCTTAGGGAATTCTTGGTATGGCTTCTATGATGTGGTTCAGTTTGGGTGATTTGGTTGATGGAGTGAGTAGTACTCTTTTGATTTAGAGGTGACATGATTACTCCGGTATACTAGTTTTTATACATGATTGAGATAGCATTCATATTGATTGATTGTGGAGCATGAGTAGACTATTAGAAATCTTGGATGGTGGTTAGATTGGACAGTCAGAGACAGAAGAGAATGATATATTGGTTGCAGAGGATATGAGTTGATCTTGTAGGATAACCCCTAATAGTTCAGAAGGTATACGCAGGTTGTTGTATACACTGATCACGTACACATGCGGGCTTTAGTGAGCCAGGGTGCGTACACACGCGGGTTGCACTACTGACAGGTCGCGTACTTGTTGACAGATTGATATCTGTTGAGGATTTTTGTCTCATCTCAGTTGATGCTGAGAATGTAAGTTGAGTCTTGCATATAGAGCCAGTGCTCTTGTATAGTTGTACTCTATTCAGTTGTTGTTCGAAAACCCTTGGATTTTTGTCCATAATAAAAAGAAAAATTGTACATACATATTGCGTTCTTTGTGTTCCTTATGGTGATGAATTGTTGATGATATATTGTTGATATATGTTGTTGATATATGTTCACATCTAATTGGTTATAAATGACATTAGTGGGTAATGATTAAATGTTAAATTTTAACTAAGGAGTTTTTTGAAAAATGGAAGTTTTGGGAAAAAGAGCCCCACACTCATTCGCCCCCCCCTCTAAGGGTGGTAGGTGTGTCCAACAGTTTTTTGTAGGGCTAAAAAGGTAGTGTGTCCTCGCTACCTTTAACATTAGAGGTAGCCAAATGATGAATGACTTGCATTTTTGGATAGGGGATGAGTTTTAAACCATGGATCTACATTTCATTTTCTTCATCAATAGCCATTTTTCTCAGAAAATGCAAAAAGGTACCTAAAAAATAGCTTGTTGCCTCCATTACAAACACCACGCTACTTTTTCAGCACCAGTTTTGGGAGATTGGATTTTTCAAGACCTTGCTGGATGTTTTTTTATGGGAGAACACTTCATATGGAAATAATACATACTCACCTGCCTCCACTAACTTGCAGAAGAAAAAATGACCAAGGGATCATCATGAAATTTGTTACAGAAGCTCACACTACCTTTTCACTGCAGTTTTGCTACCTTTTCACTAAAAAACAGTTTTTAGTTATTTGATGGTAAAAATGAAATTGTCTATGATGTAAGTGAATGTAACATGATGTAATTAAATTCATTTAACGTAGATAAGCTTGAAATACATTAGTTGTGAGAATTTGAAATTCAAATGTATTGGTTTGAAAAAAAACAGGGATTGGTTGTAACCTCCATAGTTCATAGGTTTTAGTTAGAGATAATTTGGGAATTGTTCCCCAACTCATGGATTCAACCCCTGAGAGAGGGGAAAGTTTGTTTTGGTCTATATGTATCATTTTTTCAATCATTTGAAGTGTTGGACATCAGAGAGAGGAACTCTTGTAGCTTGTACTTCATCTATTTTCAAGAAATCAAAGGAGCAATTGCAGCTATATTATAGGAATTCTTGTGCAGTGAGTTTGTGATGTTGTTTTTTCTCTATTATGGTTTCATATGAATGATACACATGCCTTATTTCCATATCTATCTTCTTCAGTGATTTTCCCTAGATGTTATAAGCATAATTCTTTTCATGAAAATCTTTGTTTTGTTGGGAACATCATTTTGTGTAATTTTCTTTTTGATTGGTGAATTCATGGTGTACATGCTCACTAAGATATCCTCACTATTTCAAACCCTACACTACATCGACTAAATTTTCAAATCCATCACAAAGTTATTGCTACCTTGCTCCTACATTTAGTTGTTGTTGTAACTCGTTGATACTTTGACCTAGTTATTTGAAATATCCTCCCTGATCCAGCATCAAAACCTAGTTGAGCTGAAACTACCTAGCATAAATCCTTTTCACTCCAGTCAGATTGTTGACTATGATAATTGAGAGAGCCCTCTCTCGGTCTAGGAGGGATAGATCCTAGACTCCAAAGTAGTTTGTGGTTACCTCTGTCAATTTCTTCCTCAGCCTTGGAAATTACGGAGTGCTAACACATAGTGCACACATGCCTTTACCAACAATCATTTTGATATCCTTTAAAATGATAAACAGTGTTTCCAAATCATTAGCCCAAATGTGTCACTCATCAATTACTCCAACAAAAAGGTATTTTCCTCTAGGAAAGACAACAGTTTTGACAAGGCTAAGTATTTTAGTTCCATGTATTAGATCCAACCCAATAGAAAATATATCCTTCAACTGAATGAAAGTCCTGAGGAAAATGGTATATTTCATGGTATTAGAAAATTTAGATCCCCAAACCTACAATATGTGACTTTTGGAATTCAAGTATTATATAACTATTTTCAAAAAAATCAATGATGGTTTTAATGCAAATAATGTATTTCACAGTATTATAAATTTAGATCCCTAAACTTAAAGTTACACTATGTGAGTTTTGGAGTTCAAGTACTATCTACCTATTTTCAAAAGATCTAGTACCATTGTCATCTTGCAAGTAAAATAAAGGGATCATCTACATAAGTAGATGCAAAGGATGCAATCTTACCTATAGGTTTGAACATTAATATATGCAAAGTATGTTTCTACAAGAAATGTGTTCCCATCAAGTACTTAATCCAAGAAACAATAAGCTTTAGAGATGGTATCCAGGTAGCAAGCCTCAAGGTCCATTACAAGCGAGGGTTCATCAAACTATATCCATGTTTCCCCATCCTCCTTCAACTCACTTAAGAGCTCCCTAAATTAACCACAACAATATTTTTTGTCATAATGTACCATTACTTACAATCTCAAGTGTAAGAATCTAGACCTAAGGAGGCTTCTACATGAAAATCAAGACAAGTTTATCCTTCTCCTGAGTTTGAGATTGTAGCTTTTGACTCAAATCCTTTACTTCCTTGATATGTTCATTTTTTTATTCTTCATCATGCACAATTTATTTTCAAGTTCACTAACTCATGCCACATATGATGATGAATCCTCATTGAGCTTGTGGTTCTCTTCTCGAACATGTTTTAGTTCTTCTATTTTTCCACTCTAAGAAAATCTCCATAAGAACACAACCTATTGTTCCAATGATGGAAGCGGTTCGCATCCCTACCAACAATTTATTTCCCTACAATCCTGGATATGAACGTAATAGTAGTGTGGAAATAACCCCACACACATAGATTTTTTATAATTTGGAATGATGTCCTATAAGGTGTATTGATAATCCCAAAAACAATAGCTAGCTTCTCACTGTGTTGGTAAAATGTATGCTCCTTATGCGTCTACTCCACATATTGGAGAACAAAATTTCTTTATGGAACATATCTATCCCTTTGGATCTGCAAAATCATGCCTTCCAACTTCTCATAGATCTCCTTTGTTTGCATGTGTGATCTGTCTCCTACAAAAAAAGTATGAACTTTGTTCTTCCCCTCAACCCAGAAATTGTAATTACAGAAATTTTCATTTCTAAACAACTTACAAATGAATTATAAAACTTTCTCTTAAATTCACAATTGTCATAAAGTCAAAAAGAGTATTGCTGCGAGAAATCATGACTTCCATGACAACCTATGCCTTCCATCTTCTTGTATTTTGGAATTCCTACATGAATCTTGGCCTTCCTATCCAACTTGGCCAACCCACTCTACAAACATTTGTCCTCATTCCAAACATGATGATGTGACATATTTAAAATAAACAGAAAAATGAAATCACAATATTTTTCATCAATGTGCACTTTCACCAAAATTATGTTCTGGTGCTTGCAGGCTTCACAATGGATTGGGCATTAGCTTGCCTCATACAATACAATCGATGACTTTCACATTATAGGTCTTTTTTCCGATTTCTTTTAAAACTTGTGTATCTGGGAGACCATCTTCATGTTTAGTCTTCTTGGATGAAGGTGTCTTCGTCCTTCAGCCCCTCTTTGATTTTCCAACTTTGCCCTTGATTTTTTCTTGTTTTCCATGTCCATATGTGTGTTCCTCTGCCTTACTTTAGAGTTCATACTTTGCATCTTTTTCTCTAAGTCAATGCCTTCAAATAGGTAGTAAAAATATGCAATAGGAAGCCTCTTATCCATGAGCTTTAAGGCTTGTCATTTCATAGCTTCTCTTATCCAGAGAGTTCTCCTTTCCCTCTTGTTAAAGTATGTTTGATTAAACATAAAATAACTCTCTCAGACACTCATTGTAAATTCCTTAAAATTTCCCTTACTCCATTGATGTCATGATATCTCAAACATCGAGTGTGTTGAAGGGAGTGCAAGTATGTTATCCATTGAGTTATCAACAAGTTTTATCACTTGGAACACATAAAAACCAAATAGTTCGAGTGATGGCTTTTCACGCAAGAAAATTTTTCAATATGTTTTCATTAAGGATTCTCTAAAATTTGCATATAAGACATAATTGAAAACACGGGCACTAATTCCACTTGCATTTAAAAGAATCTTAAAAATATTTTAAACATTAAATCAAAATCTCCTTTGAGGTAGTATCATTAAGCATTCACATGGGAACTCTTGAAAGTCTTACCAAAATACTAATGAGATTTCCGGTGGTAGTTTATGGAAAAGTATTGACACAATTTCTATAAATATTTTGCATTAATTTAGGATAAATGGTGAGGGTAAAAGGAGGAGACATGATCATTCATTTGTATGAAATTTTGATACCCCGTGCCTTTGTTTGATAATTCCATGAGAACATTTAACATAAAACAAGCTTTCAATGGTATTCTTTGTGTTTATTCTTTGTTCCATATAATTTCTTTAGAAATGAGAATCCAAGCTTAAAATCCATTCTTCTGAGTTCTTCTTAACAATATCCAATATGAACTTGAATGTCAAGTTAAACAATGGAGAAAAAAGGATGATAAAGAATGGTTTCATACAACTTCTCCATTATTTGTTTCTAAAGCATAAGCACCATTCTTCCTAACATGAGATTCGTAAGAATAGAAAAGGCATGGGATAATATATTCAGTAAAGTTAACCAATGTAGTCCAAGATTGAAACCACCAAGCAACAAATGCATACTAACTAACAAGCTTGAGAGTTGAAAATTAATGAACATGGAAATGTGGCAAAGTACTCATCAAGATCACTTATTTACTACATAAGAGAACACTAAAGCTACGAGACAAATCCAAATCCTCCTTTCTCCATGTTTTATATATCAAATCATGTTTATTCCTTCTCTGATATTTGTTTAATTTTCAAAGACTTTTGACAATGATTTTCCTCTAAATGTACTTATTGCATTTTCAAATTGAGAGCTGAAATTTTCCAAAGCATAGGGCTGAAAAATGTTCAATAATTATTTCAAGTTATTCATTCTCCAATTTATAGGAAGCAATTAGATCACTAGGTATGAGATGCATTAGCTTGATTTCCTTTAGTGAATGTGAGACTTGTTCTTAGCTCCAAGTTAGCATTAAAAATATGTAACCAAAACAATGCATGCTTCAAGAAGAATATCAAGAGAAACTTGGAAACTTAAGTGTTCATTTGAAAGAGGATTCCCACCGGGATATAGATACAAACATAGCATCCTTTTCTCCCAAAATATGCAACAAGAAAATTTAATTCTTGAAGCAATCTCAAAATGCAGAGTATCAAACTTAAGAACACCTCAACAGAGCATGTGATTGTCAAAGGAATCCATAAAATTATCCAAGGCAAGAGTTACCAAAGTTATTCAAGTTCTCAAGAAGGTACTTGTTGAAGCAAAGCATGAGATTCATTAAGCTATTAAGACTATTAAAACATTAAGAGAAGCTCATGCAAATTCAACAAGCTGATTTTCCTATGAATTTGTTCACACACATAAGTTTTATCCTCAAAGCACTCCTTAAACCGATAAATAGAAAATCATGAGTGCACAAAGGATAGAAAGGGCTTTCAAGCTTCTTAAAACCTAGTTCTTGTAAATAACAAGATTAGTCTTTAAAGTAACTGCGGAATTTTTTTCATGAATGTGAAATAATTTGCTTATTGAATTCACTAATTCCAACAAGATAATTTTGAATCCTCTTCATTTATTCACTACAAATAAGTTGTTAAAACAAACTACATTTATTCTTCAAAGCACTCCTTTCACTAGATGAGTAAAACCACGAGTTTTCAAAGGGTTTCTGGCTCTTCAAAGTGTCCAAGTCCATCCAAGCCAATGAATAAAGCTATTCCTTGCATGTAAAATTGCTAATAGTGAAATCTAAGGTCTTTTACCGATGCTTCAACTTTCTCCTTATTTTCTTGTTGCAAAAAAGATTTGTTACTAGCAAAGAGATTGATTCTTCAGAGCATTTATTTCACTAGTGAGCAACACCATGAGTGCTCAAAATGTTGTCAAGATCTTAAAAGAATTCAAAGGCATTAACGCAAATGCATAAGCAACTATTATTTGAATGGAAAACAATTTGCTTATCCAACTCAAAAATATTTCATAAGCCATTTCAACTTTCTCATTACTCTCTTGCTGCAAATAAACTTATCAAGACAATGAAGTGGCTTCTTAATCATCCCTTCCATTGGAAAGTAAGAAAAAATATGAGCACAACAAAGAGAAATAAAATATATGTATTCAAGCAAGATTATTCCTACTACTTTAATGCAAATAAGAGTCTTTTACTTGGAAAGCCATTTTGCCAACAACTATTCAAGCAAGAAATCAACAAAACTTTTCAATGCAAGCAATAAATAATCATTTGTAATATTATATCAGTAATAAAATGTTCAATCAATCTCTCAAGCATCAAAATCGTTTATTCTTACACCAGTTCTATCTTTCTCCACAAATACAAGAAAGAAGCAAAGAAGCATGAAGTTAGTATGAGTGACATATGACCAACAAGGATTCAAGTCTAGAAAACACAAAGGAATTCATGTAAGGTTATTTTTACCCAATATTTTTTATTTTTTTTCACTTTGACGAAGTTTTAAACTAAAAAACACAGAGAAACTCTTAGGCAACAATCCCACTCTTATTTTTGAAACCCTCTGGTATTTGTAATGCTTTCCTATGGATTTTTTGAGAAGGAAGAACACTTAGTTGAAACCTCATTGCCCTTGCTCTCGGAAGAAGTACGCTCCATCTAAAGGTAAAAATGAGCTTATATTCTTTGGATCCTTGCACATTCTCACTTTCTGTCCTTTTGTACCCAATTGAACCTTTGAACAATACCCACACCTTTCACTCGATATTTTTTCATGATTACCCTTGCTCCCACCTTCATCCTCTCCAATGCTTCAAGTGTCCTCCTGCCCATTTCTAGTAGCTCCTCTACATTTGACAAAAGAGAAACATCCTTAAACTCAATTTCCTTTATACAAAAATCATCGGATATTTGCAAACCCTTAGCACCATCAGGGCTCAATGGCTAAAAATTTATGATCTTTCCTGCAGCCATATATACAGGTGAACCCTCTTCCTTGTCAGTTATTCCTTCAGGTCTAATGCTACTTGTATATGGAACTCTACTATAGCAGGTATCCGATGAATCTTAATCCTATCATTGTGGGTTGCTTGGGGATTTCCAATTGTGTCATAGAGATGAAAGAAATCGATGGGTATCACAACATAATCAACATAACCCCTTGTTCATACATGAAGGGAAATCCTTGATACACTCATGTCCATACATGAAGGGAAATCCTTGAGACACTTAAAATATATTTTGTGTATGACAAACTTAACAATAAACTAGTTGAGAAATCGCAAAAAAAAATGCAAACACCAAAAGGGTAGAGTATTGTTCAATTTGTACATTCTATTGTTAGTTACAATAACTATTGTAGAATTGGGTAGAGATTATAACATTGTATGAAAACTTCACAGGCCTTTGGCCACTCCATTTTCAGAATTCACCAATGGTTAGATTTACCAAAGAAAGAATTTACCCAAATTTTTATTACACCACACTATAATTTGTAAAATTCTAAATAATAAAATGAGTCGAATGAAAATTGTAGAGCTACAATAAATATGAAGGTGCAATTTCCTCGGTAGTCAGAATAGCTTACCATGATTTCCTATGGAGTCTAGATATCCAGATGTTGCCGAATATTCAAGAAATAAAACGCATGCTATAGCTCTGTTTTGTTGATATCCTTGGGCCTGATCCGAATACCCTCAAAACATTGTGTTTTTTGACAAAGAGATAATACGTGATTTATAGAAGATGGGAGGGTGAAATTGCTAACAAAACTCCCTTTATTCTTTGGAAATCGGGAGAACTGAAGAGTGTAGCTTCCCATACCATGAAATTAGAACGAATTACACTATAAACCCTAATCTATACCCAATGTGAGGGCGAAGTTGCTACCATAAATTCCCATATTTCTAGAAATGGGGCAAATGGAATCTTGGAGCTCCAAATTTCAGGAGTGAAATATATTTGTTTTCCTCTCTCCCTCATAAAAACCTGGTCTAACCCCCATACGATTTTGTTTTATAAATCAATTAGGGACCAATAATA
This sequence comes from Picea sitchensis, assembly GCA_010110895.2. Taxonomy (NCBI): domain Eukaryota; kingdom Viridiplantae; phylum Streptophyta; class Pinopsida; order Pinales; family Pinaceae; genus Picea; species Picea sitchensis. The sequence goes on from SNQJ01S0162536.1 coordinate 9,203, forward strand.
AAAAGTTTAGTAAACCACTCCAATACAAAAAAATCGCCCAATAAAATTTTGGAACCCCTTAAATTTCGCCCATGAGCGAAATTTCACCCCTAAAATCACCCATGGTGGTGACCATATGAATGGTATTGTCATACCTCTGCATGCCCATGTACCTAATAGGCGGGCTCATGATGAGACCCCCTATCCTCCAACTAGGTCTTGATTTTATTATTTTATGGGTCCCTTTGTTTCTTGGGAAGCCTTTTATTGCTTTCTCGGGGATCCCTGGGCGAATCATTTGAAGGTTTTTTTTCTTTTGGATTTTATCTTTTTCCAACTACTTCCTCTGGGCCTTTATCCCCTTCTTCCCACAAGGTAAGGTACAACCCTTTGCTAGCTTGGAAAACCCAATTCCCAAACCAATGTAGGGGATGGATGAGAGGGGAAAATATGAAAAGTGGTAAGTATGGTGGGAATGGACGATGACCTTTCATGAACCCACCTAATGGAAAATCAAAACCTATGGGAACAAACTTGCTAGGGAATTATGTCATTCCCCCTAAGTGTGGACAAGTGGAAAGGCATAAGGTCCAAGCACGCTTCATAATTAAAAAGAATTAAATGCACATATCCAAATGTTTTGAGAATTAGAGTGACACATACCATGATACTTGGATTCATTACCTCGTGGAGCAAGACCCTCTGTTGTTGAAGGACCAGGTTGATGGGATGGATGTTGTTGCTTCTGACAAGGTGGAGGCACTGAAGAAGAAAAATGTTCCCTCGAGGGCTAGGATCAAGTCAATATGGCTCTCGGTACTCCATGTCTAGGACCTGTGGGCCTCGATACATAATATCCTTAGTTATCCCTAGGCTAGGGGATAACATATAGATCTAACTCGGAGACATGTGCTAACCATAGAGTGCATGAGAACCTCAGCATCTCTAGCATGACCTGTGACCTGCTTGATCTCAAAAAATTATTATTAATCATTTGGGGTGGTGATATTACCCCTTTCTCATATATCGTACAGTAAATGAAAATAAACAAACATATATACAAATGGAAATACAACTACTCTAGCATGAAATGCAGATGGTATATACAATGAATGAAATATGCCTACCTACTTACCTCTACTTACCTGTTGGTTGAATGCTAGGTGTAGTCAAATAGCTAGTGAAACCATCCTAGCAATTCCTCATAATACATGCCTATGTGCTTCATCATAAACCAAAACAATGATAAGTCTAGCACAAAAATAACATGAGTTAGAGAATGTATTGTATCATTGGGAATCGTAAAGTCTATCTCATGGAGGTGGGTGGGAGGGAAAAAATGGTGCCATGTCATACTCTTAGGAAAGTGCTCAATCCATATCAGAAAGGGATCATGAAAATTCAAAGGTTCAATAGACCGACTCAAAGAGTCTAAAGGTTGGCTACCTCAGACGTCTTCACAATCTGAGGCCCTAAAAGGGACTAGGAAGAACCCTGAGGATAACTGAAAATTTCTTAAGGGGAAGCTGGAAGACTATGATAGTAAGATTATTCTTAAGGTACTCAACCTTCCCCTAAATTCCAAAAGGAGGTTTTGTCCTACAATAGACTTGGGATAAGGGACATGTTTCCAAACCATAACTTTAGTGACATAGCGAGGTAAAGTAATCAAAGGGAGGTGGAAAATCTTATCACAAGCATCGTGCTTCAAGAAAGCAACTTCCTCACTCTTATCGAGATCTGAGAAAAATGATGGTTGATAATTTTCTTCATACAATAAATCCAAGTGCTCAAAGGAACAATCATCAAAGTCCTCAAGGTATGACCGAAAATTATTAGAAGAGCATAGCATCAGTTCATCCTTGGGTGTCTGAAAAAAAAATTGTAATCATGTCATGTCCTTGTTTCCAAATGTCAAATTTATTAGTAACTTCGTGAGATAATGGTAAAGGCAACTTTTGGACACGAACCTCAATGTCATAAATGGGATCCCCATCATATCCAATCACATCCCAATTATGTTTCCCGACATGTATGAATTCTTCCATATTATAAACAAAATCATCATCTTCATTATAGCATGAAGGGGTAAAAACATCCAACACTTCTTCACTTTCCATGTCATAAGATAACGAATCATTAAAATTTTGGAAAGGGAGACAACTCACCTTGCTTACTTCTTCACTTTCCACATCATAAGATAACGGATCATTAAAATTTTGGAAAGGGAGACAACTCACCTTGCTTACTTCTTCTTGTGCAACAGCTTCAAGTATTTTGACAACTTCATCAAATGGAAGACTTGTGTCTACACCTTCAACTTTATAAGAAGGAGGGTTTGTCTTGTTCAAATGTTCCCTTTCTTCTTCCCTCTCTGAATCATAAAATAAGGAATTATCAATAAACTGAAAAGGAAAGTGAATAAACTCATACTCTTCTTCTTGTGTAGAAGGAATAGACTCATGGATGGCTTCATCATAGGGAGGAGCACATATCAATACTTCATCATCGTGTTTGATATCTCCAGGATCTCCCTCTTTAACCATATCTTCGTTATCTTTGGTAGAAGCATGAGTAAATTATTTCCCTTCCTCATGGGATTGAAAACCTCATTAGGATCGCTCTCCTCAACCTCTTGTTGGTTGATGACTTGTTCCATTCTTTCAAAGATATCAAGGGAAAGTAATCTCTCTAGACTAAGGGTATCTGGGGTACCTTTGGGGTCATCAACGTTAGTTCCTAGAGAGAAGATGTGTTTTCTCTTGGACAAAGATATATTCTCCTCGATTGGCATGGCCATGTAATAGGCATCATTGATTGTTTTTGGCCCATTTTTATTGAGGAGGAACCCTAAATGCACTAAGAGTGCATTGGTATAGAGATACATGAGGTACTTGTCAACAGGATGATGGCTTCTAGGAATCCGATATTGAAATTTCTTAAACCTATCCTGGAATTCCCTGACAATCTCATTCTCAATTTGTTTTATATATTCGAGTCTTTTCAGTAACGTTTGGATATCTTCCAATTTAATACCCCATATTTTGAGAAATTTTTCTTCTAACTGGTCCATAGATATGATGATAGCACCAGGGAGATTGTCATACCATTTCCTAGCATTTCCATGAAGAGTGGCATAGAAAAGTTTCATTGCCAAATCTTCAGCATCATCACTGATAGGATGGAGTTGAAATAAAGCCCAAAAATCACCCATGTGATAGTGGACTCTCTCCCCATCACTACCAGTGAATCTAGGGAGCCATTTATCCTACTTTGGGGGTGTTGTTCGAGGGTATCCCGTGATTTTACTCATGTCTAAAGGTTTGAAGTTTATCAAGTCCCATTGAGAAGTCATGGTTGGTTTTTTCATTAGTGGAGTCGCCAGATAATTTATTGAAATTATCAAAGGGATGAGGGGATCACCCTCAGTGGAGTCGCCAAGTAAGCTTTGAAAAGTAAAGGCTTTTGAGGAAAGGTTTACCGAGAAGTGTCATCTTTGAGGAGAATTAACTCAATGTTCCTTGACAACGACGCCAAAATTTATCGCACAATTTGTACTTATTCCAAAGGAAAAGGTTAAGGGAAGGAAAATTGGCATAACATGAGGTTATCCTATCACTGTCACCTCAGCAGGATACCTCTTTCTATTTAGGTTTGATGGCCCAGGGGAGACATCTCCGGTGACCTAGGGGGTTGAGAAGGAAAAGGTTAAAGTGTCTATGAAACGACCCCTTCTCACAAGTCACACTGATCAGAAAGACCCAGGGTTTTAACCAATGAAGTAATGAACTATTCAGATGTACCTGCCCAGAACAAAGCAACAAGAAAATATGTCCTTTGCAAGCACAACATGTTGTTAATACTTCATAAAACCATGGAATTTATCAATAAAAGAAATAGTTGATATATGATGAAGCAAACAAAATTTTATAACAACAATGTTTATAAGATAATATCTTCATAATAAATGCCTTGAAGTGGCTTCACAATGACCAATAATATTTACTCTATAATAGCAAAGTACTAGCATTTGTTAGAAGCTAATTAAGCAGTGTATTAATCAACTTTTCAATTGATTTTAGGTTCTTTTAGTGCTGCAATAGATGTTTGTATCCTACTTTTTAAAAAACAACAAGTAGGTTAGTAGATTAGTCTATTCTAGGGTTAGGAATAGTTAGTAGAGAGATTAAGGTAAAATTTTTGAGGGTGGTTTTCATCAATTGTAAGGCCTAGATTAGTGATTTTAGGGTAAATGGAGTCTCTTTTAGCAACAACAATATTGAAGGAACAAATTGATAATAAGAGATCTAGATACAACAAGGTTAATGACTAAAGTGTTGGTAGCCCAAGGCTTCAATCACTAGACCTTAGGGTGAAAATTGCCACTAGGAAGTAGGTAACCCTAGGCCCTAGCGGTTTTCCTCCTTCTTTAGCTCAAATATAAAGTAGATGATGACTAGATGAAGAGAAAGGTGATAGGATGTTGCAATGGCAAGGCCCTCAGCAAAAAATCTTCAAGAAAATCGATTTTCTAGCATAATATAGTAGGTGAAAGTGATTAAGGAAAAATCAATAACATGTGCTTTAGCCTCCTAGGTTTTTTAAGCTAGAAATTTCATAATATTAGAATAAATGCAAGATAAATATAGCCATAACCATTCAATGAAGAATAATTGCAGAAAATTTACTTACATTCACAAAGAATCATCTAGCAATAAGCCTAGTTAAACACTTCCACCAAGAAAAATGCTAAAATACTCCAAAAATAGCCTCCTTCAAGAAGTGCGCACTAAATTTCAGCCAAGAAACCCTAATTAGGGCACAAATTTCATAACTCACTTAAGTGTGAGTGAAATATGATGAAAAATAAGAGTGCTTTTCCCCTTATTTATATAGTTACAATGACCATAATTAAGTCAAAAAGGCCGACATGGCCAGTTTACATGTAATATCCATTTTTTACATAAAAATGACAAGTTAAACCATAAATCAAGTAGAATAGGTGACATCATGACCCTTTAGGGTGTCGTTAGGCCTCTCTAGTGAAACGTTGGCCTTCGGGAGAAAAACGTTAGGCCTCCTAAGGCCTCTGGATCAAGCCACACGTGACACTTGGGACATAACTGCCTCCAAAGTGTCCATCAAACGCTGGTGACATCAAGGGTCATAGAGGTGACATCATGGGCCTTTCAAGGCCAACATCATAGTAGGAGGGAAAGACCCCCCAGGGTCCAGGCCTGCCAGACTGTATCTGGTGGAACGTCCTCCTCTCTCTCTAGTGCAATCCTCTGTCCTATCTATGCCCCTGGTTGGGGTCTCAACATCCATCTGGTGGGATTTTATCCCTATGGAGGTATGAACTAATCATCTCCCCATGTGTACTTTTTCGTTGGGTGTGGCCCTGCAACAACAACAAGTACGACCTCCATAGGTTCATAAATCACATAGATCATAGCAATTTCAATCACATCTAATAATCAAGTTATTTAAACATGTGCATAAGACCCCCTTTCCCATAGAAGTGCTCAAAGATGTTATGCTATTCTACGAGCCAGGTTTGGAGAGGACGTTAGGAGGTCCTATTGGGATAATTATCATTGGACGTGGGATGTTTCCAGGTGAAGACAAATCCAGGCCATGTAAGTGGATGAGGTGATGAAGGATGTTTGAGCAATAGGTGTATTGATGACAGGGGAATGTATGGCTTACCTATGGGTGCCTCTGAAGAGGGTGAGTGCTACCTTGTCATGGATGAAAGTGTTTCCAATCCCATTCGATGCCTTTTATATTTTATCCTATTGCTTTTTATTTCAAGAGAATAGTTAGGGGACACTGCCCTGGCGTGGCGACTAGTGCTAACAATGTTACCCACAAGAATTGCACGGATATGAGAAGGTCAACTCGTGATGAGACCCCCTTTATCTTGTCTATGCCATGAAGAGCCACTACCCTAGCATGGTTACTATATGAACGGTAGTGTCATACTGCTACATTATCATGGGCCTAATAGGTTGGCTCGTGATGAGACCCCCTATCCTCCAACTAGGTCTTGATTTTATTATTTTATGGGTCCCTATGTTTCTTGTTGAGAAGCCTTTTATTTCTTTCTCAGGGATCCCTGGGTGAAGCATCTAAAGGTTTATTTCTTTTGGCTTTTATCTTTTTCCAGCCACTTTTACCCTCTGGGCCTTTATCCCATCTTCCCACAAGGTAAGGTACAACCCTTTGCTAGCTTGGAAAATGCAATGCCCGAACCAATGTAGGGGATGGATGAGAGGGAAAAGGATGAAAATTGATAAGTATGGTGGGAATGGACGATGACCTTTCATGAACCCACCTAGTGGAAACTCAAACCCTATGGGAACCAACTTGCTAAGGCATCATGTCATTCCCCCCAGGTGTGGACAAGTGGAAATGCATAAGGTCCAATCACATGTCAGAAGTAAAAAGAATTAAATGCACATATTCAAATGTTTTGACAATCAGAGTGACACATACCATGATACCTAGACTCATTACCTCATGGAGAAAGACCCATTATTGTTGAAGGACCAGGCCGATGGGATGGATGTTGTTGTTGTTGACAAGGTGGAGGCACTAAAAAAGAAACATGGGCCCTCTAGGGACAAGCTCAAGTCAATATGGCTCTCGGTACTCCATGTCTAGGACCTGTGGGCCTCGAGACATAATCTCCTTAGTTATCCCTAGGCTAGGGGATAACAGACCTATCCAATGCATCTAAAACTTCCCAGGGTGCTGCAAAAACTTGTTGTCATAAAGAAAAACTAAGTCTCATGTATGAACTTTTTATGTTTAATGTGCCTATCATGCCATTCTTTCTCACGTGATTTTTGAACTTGTTGATGGAAACCTGCGACAAACGAGTCCTCTTCCAACTCTACTAGCTCTGGCAATCTCTTCTCTAGTGTGCTAGAATATGTAAGCTCTGTCAGCACAACAATGCGCAGACTTGGTACTATGAATTCCATAGGAATAACAACTTCTTTTCCATACGCTATTTTGAATGGGGTCTATCCTGTTAAATTATTACTTGTAGTCCTATACACCCATAATAATTCTAGAATCCTCAAGTCCCAGTTATCTCGACTTACATTACACACCTTTGTCAATGTGTGTTCTAGTATCTTATTGAATGCTTCCACTATTCCATTTTCCCGAGGATGATAAAGGGTTCTCTTCTGATGATAAATTTGAAACTCATCTATCAATGCTACAATCGTCCTATTCTGAATATGAGTTACTTGATCACTCATAATTGTTCTGGGGCATCCAAACCTTGTCACCACGTTTTCAAACAAAAATCATGCATCTATTTGCGTGTTGCAATCACTTACTGGATCTGCTTTGGCCCATCTGGTCAAATAATCTATCACAATAATGATGTATCTGGCTCTTTGATCTCTTTTTTGGTGGATTGGTCGGCTCAATAAAGTCCACTTCCCATTTATCAAAATCTTGTAATTTCACTTGTGGTACCAAGGGAATCTCATCTCTACTAGAAGGTTCCCAATTCTTTGGCAAACATCACAAGTATTACAAAATTCCTTAGCGTCCTTATGAAGGGTAGGCCACCATAATCCTATGCACAAAATATTTTGAGCTATTTATTTTCTTGCGTAATGACCTCATGCAACCCCTTCATTGGCCTCTAATAATATCATATGTATTTCATGTTCTAATACACATCATCACGGAATTCCATCTGCACCTAACTTGTACAAATTTCCTTCTATGAGTTGATAGTTTGAAACCTTCACTACTAAATGCTTCTTTTATGTAACTGTAAAATTTGGTGGGGTTACTCTTGTGCTCAAGAAATGAACTATTTATGAAAAATAGTCACAAACCATTAGTACTGAAAGTAAGGGTGCATAGGGTAAGTTGTCATTCAGGTTTCCTACATCTTCCCCTGATAGTAAGTGTGATAGGTGATCAAGTCCTGAATTAAATTTCCCTGGTTTCACAATTACTTCAAAATCATATTCCTGAAAAAATAATATCTATCTGCATATTCTCCCTCCCATCACTGACTTATTGACCAAATATCTTAGCGTAGAATGGTTTGTGTACATCTTAAAGTGTGAACCCAGCAAGTAATATCTAAACTTTTGCAATGCATACACCATTGTTAATCCTTCACGTTTTGTAGTTGTATAGTTATGTTCTGTAGTTGACAACTTCCTACTTGCAAATGAAATGGGATGATCTATATCTCCTTCTCCAGGATGAGCTAATGTTGCACCTAAAGCTATAGGTGACGCATCCACATGAGCATGAAACTCCTTCTTCCAATATGGAAATATCAAAATCGATGCGGTAACCAATTTTTTCTTCAAATTATATAAACCTTCTTTACATTCCTCACTCCATTGAAACACATTCTCCTTCTTTAGAAATATTTCCGTCGGGGTTGTAATCTACACATATCCTTTAATGAACTTCCTGTAGTACCCTGTATCTCCCAACCTTGCTCATAATTGTCGCACTGAAGTCATTTGTGGTAAATCAACAATCACAATAATCTTCACGAGATCTACCAATAGTCCTTTCTTACACACTACATGTCTCAATAAGATACCAAACAACGCACAAAAAATGCACTTCTTTAAATTCAAAGATATATGAAACTGCGTACACCTATCCAACATCAAGCACAAAATCTCAATATGATCTTTCAACAAGATAAGCATTGTCCAGTCATCTAAGTATACTTCTAAGAACTTATGGATGAATTATTTAAATGTTTCTAGAACTGCTCTAGAGAATACTACTGGTGCATTCTCCAATCCAAAAGGCATTATTGTGTACTGGTAACACCCCCATTCTGTCACAAATTTAGTCTTATATCTATATTCCTACGCAATCTTTATCTGATTATATCCTGAAAATCCATCAGTGAATGAATATGATTTCTTACCTCTTTCATTCTCCAACACTTCATTTGTAAATGGTGTAGGAAATGGATCATGTAAGCCGACATCATTTAACTTCCTCAAATCTACACAAATTCTGATCTCTCTCGTCATATTATCCTAAACCACCATTGGACTAATCCACTCTGATTCTGCAACAGGCTCAATAATTCCAGCTTATAACATCATGTCTATCTCCGCTTTCACCTTCTACTTATACACTGGGTTCAGTGTGTATGGTCTCTGCTTCACTAGCTTAGAATCTGGCTTCAAGGGGATATTAATCTCTTCTAACTCTCCAATGATCCCTTTCATCTCTCCTAACTCCCCAATGATCCATTTCATCTCTGAAAAACTAATCAGAAACAGATTTTGATACTCATGCAGAAGTCCACCATCTTCTCCACAATCTCATCATTCCAATAGTCTCCTATGCTTGCAAATTTGGGCTTATCTTATGTATCGATGTTTACTTTGCACGTTCTCAATGGATTTTCATATACGGTTGATTCAAGATGTGGTCCTTCTACTGTGCGTTGTCCTTCAATTTCTGGTATTTGCACATTTCTAGCATCTTTGTCCTCCTCTTGGTCTTCTTTAACAACATTATAAAAACACAAAAATTCTTCAGCTATCGCAAAATACCTATGCACACTACATGCATGTACTAGTTCTATTGATTCTTCTACTGAAAAAATATTGTTCTTGATGAAGTGCAAAGTTGAGTCAATCAAACGAGCATCATCTTCAAAACTAAAAGTTACCTTAAAATTTTGATTCAATTCCTCCCAATTTGCAGTTTCTCTTCGCACTTCCAATTCCAAGTACCAATTCTTCGAGATTGTTTCCAAGGTGTTTACAAACAAGTGTGTCCATTCTTTCCTGGGTACTTTATTCCATGTCACAATACACTATGTAACATTCTCCATCGGGTAGCTCAATCCTGTATACTTTTTCATAGTATCTTCATTCTTTGTCCTAAATCTAACCCGTAATAATCTTCTGCACTGCTACCAATCGATTATTCCATCCTTATGCGCGGCCCACCATATTGTCGGGGTCTCTTTCAGCATGACATCCAAATATAATAATCTTTGCTAATCTAATATTTTCAATTCAAATTATCTTATAACAGAAGCTAACTCAGTTAGTCTGTCATACCTTGGACGATCACATACCTCAATTCCAATCCATCGCAACACACAGGTAATCCGAGCACATTTCCATGTGGACACTTCGTGTAATCTATGTTGCCAATTCTCCAAATATTTTCCTGAATATGACACACATGAACTAATACTTCTCCAGATAAGTACATTATCAATTGTAGGATTCACATAATCATCCATCCACCTAGTCATGTTATATAGGTTGTCGATCTCTTTTTCCTTTACTGGTTCTACATATCTTCTTCCTTCAATAGTATCCAATGGTGGAGTAACCTTTGAGTCTTCTACTTTGAGTACCATCTATCTCTTCTTTAGTTCAATGATAGTCTAGTTGTTAAAGGACCAATCAATTCCAAGGAATGTTGGGTAAGGGGTGCTTCCATCTACTATCTCGATCACTTTGAAATTGGCCACACTGTGCACTCCATCAATGTTAACTATTACCCCTGTCAACCTTCCAATTGGGAAAATCTAATGCTAGTTTTCTAATCTCAACTGAATGGGAGACTAGATCAACTTCGGCTTACCCATCATTTTACAAGTCTTCCGTGAGATGGCATTCACATCGGAGCCTAGATCCAAAATAATATTCTCCATGTTGTAGTTTCCTATCTACACATTGAGTCGAAACTCCCTATTTGTTCTCTTCTTGCGATGCACCTAGTTTATTGCTCAATGTGTGATAGGTATCTCTTTCTCTTGAGTGAAATGGTCAATCATTTCACTCGAAATATTCAAAGTAGACTCATATTTCATTAACTCTAAACAACTTTTCAGAAAAAACTATTCAAAGTGCTTACCTTGTCAACTTGCCTTTATGAATGGCCATAGACTAGTGGCATATCATACACTGGTGGTCTGTGATACAAAGATGACGCAATCGATGTCAAGGATATTCATTATGCTCCTATCACTTCTTTCCTTGCTTGCACATATGTCTCTTTCTCCTTTCTAGGGTCAAAACATAGTTACCAACTTAACGAGAACTCTATAGAGTTCTCGTTTTTTGGGGGGTCAAGTTTTTTACCCCGTTTTTAAAAATGGTGCTACCGGTAACACTCCCCTCCCTTTTTAGGTGTTTTTTTGATATTTTAAATTTTCTGATACATAAGGTTTCCACTTTTTTGTTTTTAAATGTTTGTTTCTTCATTTATTTTCAAATTGTTCAGATTTTTTATTTTTTATTTTTTTCTCAAGAGTATTTTTTCATCTATTTTCAAACTTTTCTATTTTTATTTTATTTTAATTTGTATTCAGTGGTGTTTTTAATCATATTTTCATGCTCAATCCAATGTTAAAAATGTTGTACACCATTTATTTTTTTTAAATTAAGATTTTTCATGTAGTTATGTGTCCTTGATTAAATTATGGTTCCATACTTTTTAAATATAGTGGAAAATATCATTTTTAACACATTGTTTTACCTTTACTTCAATACATAGAAAATAATTATAGTTAAATAACACTATTTTAAAATATTTACCAAAAATATATAATTCTATTTTTTTGGATCAATT
>SNQJ01S0162538.1:4191-18398 GCA_010110895.2 Picea sitchensis
TTTGTGATGAGACACTCAATTTTGTATTTACTATTACCCTTTTTATATGAGATGATGCATCATGATTTCAGTCTACACAATTTCAAATTATCTAATGATCTCAGTTCTAATGTTGTGATTCATGAATGGTTATGATTCTTTACATTGAATATATTTTTTAAATTTTTTAAAATATTATTATATTTTTTGTACGTGGCATTTCCCAGCCGTATCCGGATCCTGGCTTTTCAAAAATCTGGCGAATCCGTATCCGTATCCTGGTCACATAGGTTTGACTTAGGAAAAGCATAATAATTAATTTAATTAATTATTATTGGCTTATAACTCAGATTTCTTAAGTTTCTAACTTTGGAAATTAATATTTCTATTTTCTGATTTCATGGAAATTAAAAAGATCAATCTAGATCCTTCCAGAAAGATCTCAAAGGAGGAAATAGGGTTAAGAGGGAATTATAAATTGCTTAAGTGGGAGTGAGAGGAACACACTTTCCTTGAACAAAGAAAGAGAGGGAAGATTGGCTGAGGAAAGAGAGAGGGTCGAGCAGCTGGGAGAGAGGCCGAGTTTGGCTGGGCTGAGCAACAGGGAGAGGGCCGAGTTCAGGTCGTACTGTACAGCCAGGAGAGGCCGCAATCTGGGCCATACAGCAGCACCAGGAGAGGCCGTGAGCAGGGATTTACAACAGCAGCTTGGAGAGGCCGAGGAGGGCCGTACAGCAGCAGCCAGGAGAGGCCGAGTTGGGATGTACAGCAGCAGCTAGGAGAGGCCAAGCTAGGCCATACCATTTGGGCAGAAGTGCTGGGCTGTACTGTGTTGAAGAAGACAAATTCTGGGCTGTAAGAATTTCTCAGAAATTGCTGCTGTAATCATTTTCCTCTGAAGCCAATAAAATCTCCTCTTTGTTGGTTTTCCCCACACTGGGGTTTCCAGGGTAAAAACTGTGTAAAAATTTATGAGCTTGGTTTCTTGGTTTCTTGTTTTCTGCTGTGCATGTGTGTTAAAACTCAGCTGTATTTTCTGTGCGTAATTTTCTGATTTAAATGCTAGAGCTGTAATAATTCTGGGTTGCAAATTATTGGCACACTAAATCTGTTCGCTGGGTTTTAGAAATTTAACAACTTATACCAGCTTTGTGATAAACTTGTGGTATGTACTTGCACTTTATCTATTGTATATATATGAAGTTTCCAGCTGTCCAAATATTGTGTACTTGGAGATTTGATTTTCAGCCTACATCATCTCTCGATTGAGTAGATTCCACGGTCCAGCACTTGTTGTTCATGCTAATTTGACATAACATATAGCTCAATCAGTTAAGAGATTTAATGTCTATATTGAAGATAAAAGAGAAGATTTTTGCTGTTATAATCTGCTGTAATAAGAGAATTCAGAATGTTATATGTCTAGAAAAGTGTGCCATAAGGGCTGTAATATTGCGGTATTCAAGTACTGCTGTAATTTAATATTTCATATCAGTCCTAAGGCTGAGAGTTTTCAAGGATTAGATTCAAGAAACCTCAAGATTGAGGTGAAATTTTGAAAGTGGGATTTCAGAAAATCTCTACAAAAGAAAGCCTTTCAGAGGTTGTTTCCAACTTCTTTAGAACCAAGGTGAGAGAAAAATTTGCTCGTTTTGCTGCTGGATTGTCATCTTTGGATGAGAGGAGGACCATGAACACGCTTAAATGGTCGACTTGTCATGGGGCAAATTGTGTATATTTGCAAAACCTTGACACTTGTTTTCTCTCACAGTAGCAAGAAATTGGAGCACCTACAGTTTCATTCATTCCATGAAGCGCAACAGGTTAGAATTGCAAAAGACTGAGGATCTTCTCTTTGTGCATTCGAAACTACACCTTGTATATTGTAGAGGTGAAGAATATACAAGCGGGCCTCGTAAAGACTAGGATGTGGATCTATAATCCTCGGGTTTGTAATCTCTCTTGCTACTATTTATATTGATGGTGACACAGGTGGAAGTGGAACTCCCTCTTCTTCCAATCAACAATCTAGTGCTGAACCAGATGTTGTTCTATTTTTGTTGATGATGATGAATATGAGATGGATATGTATTAGGGTTTAGCTTATGTTATATTTTGGTGCATGCAGCCTCATAAATAAAGGCCGATTTTGGATGTATAGCCTCATCTAGAAAAGTTGCTTTTGGGTTTTGCATAATGTAATCATCTATCAGAATTAACATAGAAATGTGTTTCCTTCTAAAATGTCATCTATGTGTATCATTCTTATTTTCTTGCAATTATTGTGCAGTTTAATATATATATATATATATATATATACTATGCTTCCCTGGCATACGCCTTTGGGGGGTCATGTTTCTAGGGCATTCCCGTTTCTGAAATCCATACCCATTTCCAAGTTTCATGCAACTTAGATTATTAAATTTATAGGTTTGGCCAAGGCCGACCTTGTACATGTAAGCTCAAAACTCTATTTGGGAAAGCGCCCTACCTTTGAGTTGGGTATTTATACACCCACTCTCGTTTGTATTTTTCGCTGCGAATGAGTAATTCCTCTTGTGTGATATCTCTTCAAGTGTTACTCTGTGCTAGTGCTGGTTATTTCTCACTTTATTGTAGACCTAGGATTTGTGTTGATTCCATTCAATTCTCTCTCTATCTCTTGTGAAATTCCACAATAGACACCTAGTATTGGTATTCTTGACAAAGGTTTTCCAGGAAAGGTCAGAGAAAATAGATGTTGTGAAAAACCAGGAACTGTATCCTGATGGTTTCCAAAGGGTTAAAATAAATAAAAGGTGATGACGAAAATAAGTAGGATGACAAATCTATAAAGAAGCATGCAGACAAAAGTAGCAGCCAGAAAGAGAAAGATGAAAAACTCCTAAGGAGAAAGAAGGTAGGACAACTTCTATGCAGAAATAAGATTATGAATATCTCATAACAGTCCTAGAGAAGGAAACAGCAAGGAAAAGTCTTTTGTCAAAGCCAGTCAAAGCAGTTGTAACAGGTCCTTGTATACTCCTCTCAAGAAGAATGAAAATGTGTTAAAGCATAATAGGGAACAGAAATAAAGCACCCTATTAAGGGTTGATATAAATTTCTTTGGATTCTAAATAAAATCTCTATTTTTCTGAAAGAAACAACTTTAAATCCCTAAGCATTGAATACAAGAACATAACCTGAGACTAGAAGGAGAAATACCTTTATAATGTCTAAATTGACAAGACTTAGCCACTGAGCTTTAGGCAGCATTGCAAGCGTCACAAGTTCAGGCGTAAGTTGAGCTGAATATGAATCCCCAAGCAAGCTACTAGAAATATCAGTCTTCTTGACATTTGTGGCTGCAACAAGTATGCTTTTCTCTTCCCCTTCCTCAGATTCTCCTTTGGATGACACAGTTGGCATAGAAACCTTCACAACTTGCTTCCCACTTATAAAAGGCTCAATGTCAGTAGCCCTAGAGTAAATCATCCGATTTGCCCTGAAAGTGTTTTACAAAAACTAATTAGTCACAGTAACATAAGTAACAAATCCTTTTCAGGCTCTAAGCAAGAGGGCAAATGGAACAGTCATATTTTGTAGTTAGCACCATAAACTTATTGTTTTATTAATAAATACAAGTAGTTAATGAGAAAAGACAACTGAGTATGTCAACATGCTATTTCATGATCAGCATAAACTCATCCTTGTATGGTGCAATCAGAGAATACTACCAGCCCAGCTATTGAAGGAACCGAATCTGTATGGTAGAAATGATGGAAAATTCAATTTAGGTGATACTATAACTTTGATGACAAATGGGCACTGGCTGATGTACATAACTACTACAGTTTGCTCCAAAAGAGAAAAATAACAAAGTAAATTCTCAAGACACACATTCTTGGTTTATATAGTAGTTGATGGCATAAGTTTCTTGTTTCATTAATAAATACAAGTACTTAACAAGAAGGAAACATACTGAGCTTGTCTCCATGCTAGCTCATTTTCAGGATCAACTAATCCTTGTGTGGCTCAGCCAGCGAATTTTACCAAACCAACTATTCAAGAACCAAATTTGGAAGGTAAGATTGATGCAAAATTCGATTTAGTTAGTCGAAATACCATAAATTTTATGATACATGGGTTGTGTATAGCAAGAGCCCAATGAACATAACTTAACACTGTCTACTCCAAAAGGAGATGACAAACACAGAAAGTAAATTCTCAAGACACATTCTAGTGGAAAAACACTATTTTAATCACCAACTTGGAAGAGGGAAAACCATGTCAATATCAGTGGACATTCACAAGGAAACTGTAATCGGCAATCAGAGAAAATAAATTGTATATCAGGATTTGCCTATAAGTTATAACTGTTTTATCTATGTAAGGATTTCGGTACAACAAGATGTTGCCATACTTCAAAAGGAGATCATATCCAAATTTAGAAGGCCATCACTGATTCTGTGATAGAAAAAAATAGAAATGCTGAGATGTAGAAGGTATGTATTCAAGGCAATGGCAAAATATAAATTGAACTTGACTTTTGTGAAGAAGATATCACCAATTTTTAAATGCATGGGCTGAACAATATGGAAACTAGCTGGACAACTAACATATGGTGCTAAATCCTTTTAAGATGCAGAGATATCAAAACGAGAAGTCACTAAGCAAACAGCTACAGTAACTCAAGTCCTAGCTGCAGCAGAAACATGCATGCATATGGCCCTTGAGATTGCAAGTACAATGGATAATTTTTTACTCAAATTGTTACGGGGTCTACAGAACAAGCAAAAGGAAAGAGATGAAGAACAAACTATCAACTAGCAAGACTATGTTAGATGAACAATGATATTTCTAAATTCTGAATGGGGCTGAAATGAATAACTGAGAACCCCAGATAATACCTATGGCTAGATTTTGACAGTTAAATCGATTCTAGAGATAAAGTCCAGTCATCACTGGAAACAAGACATAGGTTTGGACTATGTATATAAGTACAAGAGTCCCAACTTGCTTTGCCTCAGTTTGTTCCAACACAACAAAAACTCACAGAGACATGTTTTGGATGACATTCAAATTCAGCAGGCATATTATACTGAAAACATTGCTTGGCCTCGGATGTTTATGGCCACTATAATGAACAATAGTTCATTTACGGGAAGATGTCCAACTTAATAAGCATAAAAAGTTGACATCCAAATAGGATATATATATATATATATATATAATGAATAAGTGAGTTATACAATAAGCCTTGTAACTTTATAAGCATTGACTAGTCATGAAGGTGAAAGGTCGTGTCCTTAGTTTCTTTAGTTAAGATTATTATTATTATCCTCAAAGATGTTTTGTCCTCAAAGCATAATCTAGAAAAGGCTATATCTTTGTTCTTGCATGTTACGCTTTCTCTTGATGCTATGTTCCTGATGTTGTCATGGTTGAAGAAATGAAATAGAATGATCTTCAAAGTGCTGAATAGAACGGTTGCATTGTATATGGATCGATCCATCCTATGCCGATCTTCATTTCGACTTTTTGTTGGTCAGTTGTTTGGATAGAACTTCTCGTCTCATGTTTCCAAGCAAGGTGTTGACTCCGTCCCCACTCTATTTTGGAATTGTGATTCTTTTGAATGTATGAAGAATATTGTTTATATTGATATTGATTTTTTCGTTGGTCATGATAACTCTGTTCAGAATGTGTGTAATCTTCACTTGTGACCACATGCTAGCCCACTATGTGGGTAGTTGAGTCCCTTAATAGGACGATCTTTAGGTAGTTAAACCCACTTATTGTATTTTATTGTGTTTTATGGTTAGGGTGTGTGTCCTTGATTTGTGAGCCCATAACCCCCTCTTCAAGGGACACCTCACTTGAGTTGTGCACATATACACAACTCAAGCTTTTATTTGTATCATCCCATTCAAGTGAATTCATTCATTCTTTTGCCTATGGGAACCTATACTATTTCACTCTACTTGTGGTGGCTGTCTCTTGGTTATGGTTAAATTATCTTGATGAAGTCATGGTATGTGAACATCTTCTAGTGATCTATGTTAAGAACTGTCACATTTCTGAAATTTCTTCTTTTTGGATTAGGAATTGTTAAAGAGATAACCATAGATCTACTATCCCTTATGATCTCAAGTTCTCAACAAGGTATCAGAGCTAGTGTGACTCTTTCTTCCTTATCCAACGCTACTTTAAAGCTGTTTTTTAGATATGAAATTAAGGTTTTCAGCAATGTTTCAAGGTTGTCACAGATCTGAAATTAAAGTTTTCAGAACCCTATCTTTTGGACAGCAGCCATTTTTTTAAAATAGTTACCCTTATCTTCACTAGCGACCTCCTCCTTGGCAGATTTTTTTGGTTTTCTGGAGATTTAAGGTAAGGTTATGCAGTTGTGTGCTGCTTTTAAAGCAGTGCACTCTTTCCCCTTATTTTCAGTCAACACCTACTGCATATTTTTCAAGGCAGCACCTGGTAATGTGTGATCCACAGATGGAAAATGGTCCAAGCTTGGAGGGAATTTTCACGAACACGGAATAGACCAAATCTTCTCTCTATATTTGACATCATGCACAACAACAAAAAGATGGAGTTTTGTCCAAATCGATTGGTTATCAAGGACATGAATGATGATTTTAAGGTGATTGCTTGCAGTTAATGTGACAAATCTTAACATAAATATAAGTTGGGAAAATCTTCATCCCCTTCAAAACAAAGTGGATTCTCTGCAATGGTTGCCAATATCAATGGCACCAGCAAACTATGGCATCGACAATTTGGGTTACACCAACTTTGGGACCCTGCATTATATAAGTTGTCTAACGATGACAGATGGCTTTCCATTGATTCAACCACCCAATGGTGTCTATGAAGGATGTATGCTGGGAAAATATCATCATGAGTCTTTTCCCCAAAAGTATAATGATGCAAGCCTCTCATCCTCTTGAGTTGGTTCATAGTGATATCTACAAACGTATAACCACTCCTCTTGGCGGTGTTAAATATCTCCTCACATTCATTGATGATTTCTCTCACTTTCTTTGGATATATACTATTCAATACAAGGATGAAGCCCTCAAGAAGTTCCAGGAATTTTAATCCCTGGTTGAAAATCACAGCAATTGCATTGAGAAACACAGTGGGCATTGCGAATCAACATTCCATGTTCTTCTCCTAAAGTGTTTTATTCACTAATAGATAATCATTTCAGCAATACTGAACTGATAAAGATTTAACTTTCATGGTACAGAACTAGCAAATGCAAGACACTTGAGCCTCAGTGCAAAGGTGCAGGTCCTCTCAAAATACAAAGTAATATTTTGACACCGATTGATACAGCTCAGTTGGAGCAAATGGTGGATGCAAAATCATAGGCTCCACAAGAACAGAAAATTAGACACAAGTACTTTTGAAACCAATTGATACGGCTCAATTGGAGCAAATGGTGGACGTAACATCAAAGACTCCAGAAGAACAGAAAATTAGACACAAGTACTTTTGAAACCAATTGATACAGCTCAGTTTGAGAAAAGGGTGGATGCAACATCTAAGACTCCACAAGAGCAAAAAATTAGACATGAGTACTTGCTCAACAAATGACTCAATTTTTATTACAAGAATGAAGTACTACAAGAAAAAATTAACTTAGGAATCCATCATGGCTGGTTGCCACCTTACCAAGCAAAAAGGGAATTTTGTGAAGTTTCAGATGATTCAAATGATCTCAACAAGTTAATTACATAGAAGGTTATAATTTCCCCCCACACTAAGTTCTAGCAAGAAATGTTTGACTAACATAATATACAACACTAAAATAGTATACAAAATAATGCAAGCATGAATAGCACAAAGAAAACGAATTACAACATAAGGTGCTAATCGGTGAATCTAATTTCCATTACAGTCCAATATTGGATATTACTTGGATCTACAGTTATTTGCTTAAGTCAATTATCTACAAAGTACAGAATATTAAATAACTACAAAAAGTAGTATTCACTGTGGTAACTCAATATAAAAACAGGGACATTTAATTTATTTAGATTCAGTTCAAACTTGTTTCAACAACTTCAAAATTCCAGTCCACATCGAAAACCATTTCAGAGCATCTCTTCGTAAAGTGAAATACAGAATCTTTTGAAGTTTAGTTTAACAATGTGTGGACAAGTAACAGAATTTGCTGAAAAATTCACAGCACACCAAACAGTCTTAAATTTAGACATCCGATAGTTGAAATGTTCTCTGAAAAGGATGGGATTTCCTTCAACAATCTAGACTGCTTCGGACTCAACTTGCATATAACATTACTCTCCAAGAACTTTCCCAATATGGGAATAAAAAATGCATTCCCTGCCTATGCCCTAGCCATCTCTCACCTTCGTATGGAAAAGATAACTGATAGAACACTTACCAGAGATAGATGCCATTGTGACCAACATGAGTAGTTGCCAGCATATCCATACCCGGTGACAATGACAAAGCTGTAACAGCTGAATCCATGCGCATTGCATCCAGTTGCTTAGATGAAATTACATCCCAAACTCTTATGGTTCCATCCATACTAGATGACAATAGCCACTTCCCATCTCCGCTAAAACACAAATCAGTGACACGGTCCATGTGCCCAACAAATATGCGCACAAGTCGCGCAGCAGTGACATCGAATAAACGAAGAACCATATCATCTGCTGCAGTTGCTAGAAGACCTGAAAACGATGAAGATAACCCAATTGAGATTCTGTAAGTTGCATCATTCAGTATCCTTGGGTAAAGCAAACAATATATGATTGCCAGATCAGAACTAAACCCCACACAAAATCCAAACAATCCATGACATAGATGAAAGCAGTATATTTGCAGTCAATATAAGTGAAAAATAATACCATTTCCTGGGTGATATACCGACTTAATTAATGGGACCTCAATTTCCCATCGGAACTTTAGCTCACGCCCCTTGAAATCCCAAACCTGCAAAACAAAATAAAATGAGTACCAAAATATGAAAAACAGATAGACAATCTAAAAAGATATACTCTTTCCCATAGATATATATTATACAGTCATGTAAGGAAACGGTTTGAACCCCATAAATATGGTAGAATTTGGGTCAGGCTTTTATATGATATGCTTTCAATAACCTAAAAGCTCTGCAATTTTCCCTTTAGGACTTCACTGATACTAGATTTTTCCCTCAGGTTACTTATGCCAGAAGTGAAATATCGAAAGCAAGCATAATATTGTTGATTATAACTCTTGAGTTCCAGAGTATACGAACATAAAGGACGTTCGAAGAGGTTCCAGAAGCTGCAAGAGAAGAGTTATTCAAAAGAATGTCATAGAGACATCTGTAAATCAGAAGCAAAAGGTGTACTGTGCATAGAAAGAATTACATGGTTAGGCTAAATTATAACTTGCATACTAAGTAACAAGACACAGCCCCCAGAGGTGCCATGCCCGTATCCTGCGTGTCGGACACGTGACACAATGGGAAACGTTTGGCACCTGTCCTGAAACAGGACACATGCCAAACACATGCCCTAGACGCGTCCTACCTGTTTGACTCTAAAAAACATTTTTCATTGCTATTTTCTCACTTTCAGCTGTACAGAAAGAGCTCTTACGATCTCCAATTGTGCAGAAGGGTAAAATCGAGATTTGAAAGGGTTCCAAGTGTTTTGTAAATGTTCTATTTTCTAAAAAATTGGATCTTTATGTCTACATTTCATTTTTGCATTTGAAATTTGTAATTTTTTTAATATTTATATAACGTGTCCTCCATGTCCTGTTTCCAGGGTCGATGTGTCCAATGTTGGACACTCATATTTTCATGTCCTCATGTCATGTGACTTAGCTTGCTTATATACATGAAATATCCATACAGTGACAATTACAAATTTTAGAAAGGAAAACCCTGATAAGAAAAGCCACCACATTGAAATGACACATGTATCTAACACCGTAGTTACAATATACATGTATGCATACAAAATGATATGGAGAAAATCCAAATATGGTTGAATACGATACAAATACAGCTTAAATACAACTGAAATAGGGTCAACAATACACTGACCGTATTTTCCATGTACGCAGCCAGATACGGCCATATCCTTATTTCAGCTGTATTTCCACATCTCAAGGTCATATACAACCATATTCTGTAGCTAAGATTTACACACTATAACTACTACCCATCATCCATACCTAATCTCATATATTAACAAGTATAATCCCCAAGCATCCCCTAGTTACCAGAAGTCTCAATCGTCAAAGAAGTTCTAATAATACCGAAAAAAAAAACTTTCTAAAAAGCTTTCTTAATGCAAGTCATCCTTTCAGATATGCTTGTATATACATCTTCAATGGATTCCATATTATTGATCAATTGCCTTCTTCAAATAGCATCGATTGTGAATGAAGCACAAGGCTTACAACAGCCTAATAAAGAAATTATGCCTTGATGCCAATTTAAAACATAGATGTTTATGTAAATTAATAATATGTTTCATTGCATTTATCGATAAGATCAGCTTGATGTTTTTTGATGAGAATGACACCGGTGATGTTTACTGAGGTTTGTTTTATCAATAAAACCCCAAGTAGTTTGTAATGGATTAAACGATTTCACAAGTGGATGCCCTACATGTGCTAAGGATGGAAAGCACCATTATTTTTTGACATGTATGATATGAAAATAACGGCCTCAACTGTATATCGCCATGTTTAAATTCTACTAAATGCTATGTTACCTACAAGATTTTGGTTTTATATGCATCCTTGGGTAAACTGTTTTCAGCGATGTAGATCTGCTACAATATATGGGATTTTTTATATTGTTTTTCAAGTTTGTATGACCATTTACTTTACTATTATGGCTTTCTTGCCAAAATAGGCCCTTATGAAATAAGCAATAGGAAATTCTAGTTATTGTTTTATTATTTCACTTAACTAGATACCTTTAGTAGTTCTATTTTACACACATACTTGTTTATGTTTAGGACTATTGTTTTACACGTGTACCTGCTTATTTTTAGTAGTATCGCATTACACATATACTTGCTGAAATGAAGAATGTATGCCAGTGTTTGATGCTAATAGACACAATTATGCACTTGATGATCTAGGTTGTCCTTAAATCATTAATGATTTTTATCATGTGGCAGCAGAACTCATGGCTAAAACATAACTCCAAACTTACTAGATGTCCACATTCTCTCCATGGCTTGAGATGTCCATACTCCACACCAGACATGTAGGTTGCAAGGATACAAATGTTAATGGTGAAGAAATGAGTTTATGGAACAAGCAACAATGCTGAAGGAATGGTTTGTTAATGGATTACCTTATGGCAAGTATACATTAAGAATGAAGAAGATGCATAGGAGTCAGGACACTAATGAATATGTAAAAGAGCAACATACCTGTAAGTATCTAGCCAGCTGCTAAAGTATGGAAGAGCAAGAATATTTACAAAAGGCCTCAAAGATAGACACGTTGATTGCAGTAAACATATATATAAGTCACCTATGCCCTACATCATGAACATTGGGTACACAATTGAAATATTCCTAATTCTTGGTTTTATGGCTGTGAGGATATGATCTAAAGTTACTTGGGCCTAGGCCTCTAGTAACCTTAATCACCAAATAATGCAAGGTGACTGGGTGGTACTTATGCAGTAAAACATAGAAGTCTCTTTCTATTGGAAAAAAGGCATCTGATACTACACAAAACGTGCTTTTAAAAATTAATTACTCCCATTGGATGAGGAAGTGAACTCTTATTTTACCTAAAGAGCGGTTTAATATAGAGATGTGTTAAGAATGCCCAGTTGAACCATCTTTAAAAAAGCACTTTGAACTAATGCACTATCAAATCCCAAAACAAACTACCAAGGAACCATCTTTAGAAAAAAGGAAAATGGAAAAGAAAAGATTCAAGGACTCCCACCATAGAAGGCAATGCTGTCAAGTTTATGCACCCAAGCTAAATTGTAAATTGAGCAGGCGTTTGTAGTTCTTGAATTGCCCTTGAAAATTCATATCTCTTATTCTATTATTTGTTGAGATTTGTGTACCGAGGGAAGTGGTCCCCTTGTGGTTGTGGGTCTCTAACCACAAGAGGGAAATATTTGACCATTGTGCCTTATACTTAATGTCTAATTTCACTTTGACATTTTCCTAAGTCAAACGGGTGAAATTTGTCACTTAAGTGAAAAGTGACTATTAATTCACTTTGTGGGTGAATTGAGGGACATAAAGTGAACTATGGAAACTAAACCCAAAGTGGGTTTTGAGTTGAGATCCTTTTTGAAAGATCTCAACCTTTGATTAGAGATGGAATGGAGAGATCTCAACCATCCATCTTTTAGGTTTCCTTATGATTCTATAAGAAGTGCCCATAGGGAAAAGAGAGGCTAAATTCACTCTATTGTTCACTTGGAGAGGAAGAGTAGAGCTATGGAGATGAGGATGGAAGCAGAGGATGAGGGTTTCAAGGGTGCCTCCTTCCATGGAGGGATCTAGGAGGCAACTTTGGCTTCCATTGTTTAGTGGTGTTGATGCTTGCTTGGAGGAGGGCGCACTGATAGCAGGGAGGACTTGCACTTGTCAGATTGCTTTGAGGAGGGTTTTGTTGGAGAGGTAACATACAAGGTCAGACTTGTGTGGAAGGGTTTCTTCATCACAGCTTCAAGCAGCAAGGGAGCAAGCTTTCAGTGGGATTGAGCAACAAGGGAGAAGGGCGCACCATGCTTGGGCACATCTACCTTTTGGAACTTGTATAGCAGCTTGAGAAGGCCTGCCACTGTATCAGGTTCTTTTGTTCCATGTACTTGTTGTATCTCACATTCTTTAGATCACATATATAGGACTTATATTCCAAACCGGTTTTCCCCGTGGTGGTTTTATCTAGGGTCATGTTGACCAAAAATACCTGTGTTCATTTTCATGTATGCTAGAGTTTACAACAACATTATTTCAGTTGTAAAGATCTTGAGGTGTGTTACATATTTAAGGCTTGCATGTACTAACCTATTGGCTACAAAAACTACATGCTAGAGCACCTTAAAAGGCTATGTAACCGTAACAGAACAACAGTAAAGTTCATGAACAGTTTGTTGTTATAAAACAACAACAAAGACTTTTGTGAGAGCAGAAACTTAGAGCCAACTTGAGGTCAAGACATACCTAGTTGGCATCATGTTAGGACCTCAGACAAATCTTCATTATTTTCCTTAGGAGGTCCGTTGTAGACCTCAAATTTCCCCTAATGATAGGTTTTAGGAAGAAGACAGAGATACGAGAGTTTTATGATGCTTCTTATCCTCTGAAAGGTTTGGGCTTTGTTGACCACCTATTTCAACTAGGGGGTCAACTCCATGTACCATGAAGATATGCACCATCAGGTGCTACCAAGTCAGAGACTTATTGGTTCTACAAGGCAGTTTTGGCCTTCAACACTTCTTTTTGTAATGGATTTTTCGCTCCCCTGCGTGGGATTATAATGTAATGGGTCTGCATGGATCATAGTTAGGTCAGATGCCTTAGGACTTCATCATTAGAGGAGTCCCTTTCACTGAGTGTTTTTTTCCTCAAGTTATTAATTTGGCTTAACCAGCCTTATTAATTTCCCTTGAGTTTTTCACTCCCACAAATAATTCCTCCAAAGTGGTAAAAGGCGTTCTAATGGTCTAGCCCTCTAGTAGCTAGCGTCTAGGAATATTGTAAATGACCATGTTAGACATCTCCTAAAGTTTCACGGAATTCCGTTGAGTCTAGATAGTTTTTTTTTTTATTTTTTTAAAATTACCTAGTTAATGGTAATTTTAATTAATTTTTGATAAAAAAATATAAAAACTAGGTTGAGACGAACAAAGTTCGTCACGCACAAATAATCCAAAATATCTGGAATATAACAAAGTAATCCATATAGGACTGTAAATAATATATAAAATATGAATAGATAAGATAGATAATAAGATAATAAGATGTTTACAATTGAGAATGAGGGCCTGCTTATATACCCACGCAGGGGTGCCCTTTACCAATAGTCATGTCCTTTGAGACATGACCTTTCATTATTAATAATTATGTTATGAATATCTATGGTATATGTATATTTATGTTCATAACATTGCCTTCCCCTTAAAAATACTTTTTCCTCAAAGCATACTTTATGGAAGACTTATCTATTTCTCTCGCTTGTAACTACTATCGCATGCTTCTTCATTATTG
>SNQJ01S0162538.1:30170-42091 GCA_010110895.2 Picea sitchensis
CCAGTAGCTCCAATTGATCCAGTTGTTCCAGCCGATCCAGTTGCTCCAAGCGACATACCCAGAGATATTACAGTTGGACATAAAAGGCTTGTTTGGGCCCGACAAACTCTACAAGAAGCAGAAGGATATAAAGCTCCTCAAGGAACAACCAGAGAGAGCAAGACACCAAAGAGATTCTCAAGCTACCTTTCAGCCATGACCCACATCATTGACTCAGAGCCATCTTGTCATCGAGAAGCTTCAGGTGAACAAGTATGGCAAGATGCCATGACTGAAGAATACCAATCTATATTAAAAAATGATGTATGGAATGTTGTTCCAAGACCAGAGGGAAATTCTGTAGTGACTTCCAAATGGATTTATAAAAACAAGCATGCAGCTGATGGAAGCATCGAAAAATACAAAGAAAGATTTATGGCCAGAGGGTTCTCACAAGTAGAGGGAGTTGACTATGACGAGACTTTTGCTCCAGTAGCCCGATACACCTCGATCCATTCTATCATTGCACTAGTTGCTTCCATGGGTTGGAAGCTACACCAGATGGATGTAAAGACAGCCTTTCTCAATGGTGAAATTGAGGAAGAAGTTTATATCGAGCAGCCAGAAGGATTCGTTGTGCACAACGAAAGATCTCATGTATGCAGGTTAAAGAAAGCCCTATATGGTCTAAAACAAACACCACATGCTTGGTATGAGAAAATGGATGGATTTCTGATGAGCTTGGACTTCAACAAAAGTGTTGTTGGTCCAAACTTATATTATCACATTGATGGCAATGAGTGTTTGATTTTGGTCCTATATGTGGACGACCTTTTCCTCACCGGTTCAAAAAGAATCATTGTTGAATGCAAACGAGCATTGACTGCTAAATTTGAAATGAAGGACTTGGGGTTGATGCATTATTTCTTGGGACTAGAAGTATGGCAAAAGACAGATGAGATTTTCCTAAGTCAAGGAAAATATACTGTGGAGTACATTGCATTGAGTGTAGCAATCCGTGAAGTAGTGTGGCTTTGCAAACTTCTGACTGACTTGTTCGATCATGAGATGGATCCTACTACTATTCATTGTGATAACCAGAGCTATGTAAAGCTCTCTGAGAACCCTGTGTTTCATGACAGATCGAAACACATCGAGGTAAAGTATCACTATATCAGAGACATGGTGCAGAGGAAGACAGTACACGGTGCAATATCTTCCTACTGATGAACAGATCGCAGATATCTTCACCAAACCACTTGCCAAGACAAAGTTCGAGTATTTTCGTGAGAGACTTGGCCTGGTGGAGAATGATGCCCTAGTATCACTTTTTGAAAGTGATAACAAGAGACGGAAGATGATTCTCATAACCAAGCTTAGAAAATGCAGACTGGCCAACTCCAACAATGTGACCAACTACCTTATGAGGATCACACAGATCTGTGACCAAGTTGCAACTATTGGGGAAGTTGTATTGGATGCAAAGCTAGTAAATGTAGATCTGAATGGGTTGACCAAGTCACCTTTCATCATGGGCATCTGTGCCAGGGAGAAACTTCCCAAGTGGGAGAGACTCTGGGATGACTGCATTCAAGAGGAGACTCGTAGACAGTCTAGATCCAGATAACAGGGAGGAGGCGACGGAGATGAAAACCTAACCCTTGTCAGCAAAACTAAGAAAGGCAAAGGGAAAGTTTTTGTCGAGAAGGGTGACAGTCAGGGAGAGGGCCAGCAGTCTGGGCAGAAGAAGGACATGAGCAAGATCAAATGCTATATTTTCCATAAGAATGGCCATGTTGCCTCTCAGTGTCCACAGGAGAAAAGGCAAGTCGCAAAAAGTTGCAACGACAATAGAGACATAGTTGAGCGAATTTGCATCCAAGTTCGAGAATGATTTTCCATCCATGTCTTGCCTTTCTACCAACACTACACCCAACAGTGCTTGGTACTTGGATAGTGGCGCATCCCGCCACATGACAGAGGCCAAAGAACTATTCAACAGCCTATCAGAGGAGGACTCAGAGCTTCACATACAGCTTGGCAACAATTCCAAGTATCCAGAGAAGGGTTGGGGGGCAGTGCAGTTCCAACTCAAGTCAGGAGGATTCTTTGATGCATAAGAGGTATTGTATGTACCTGCTCTGAAGAAGAACCTGTTGTCTATCTCAGGCATGGAGGACAAAGGTTATGAGGTGAACTTCAGTAGGGGTTAGGTGTTCATTCACCCAGAAGCAGCCAGTCCAGACACTGCTTTGAGGATTGGAATCTGGGACGGGAACCTTTATAGACTTCAAGGCCAGCTTATTCAAGCATTCATGCACACTTGTGAGAGCTTGTGTGAGTTGTAGAACAGAAGGATGGGGCATCTCCATTACAGAGCTCTACCATTATTGAGGCAGATGGTTATTGGGCTTCCAGACTTTAGTCGATATCATCAGGGGGTGTGCAAAGGCTCTGCGCTTGGCAAGAATGTCAAGGCACCTTTTCCTAGCAACGAGACTCAATCCAAGGGCATCTTGGATCTGATCCATTCAGACGTTGGGGGTCGATGTCAATAGCTTCAATGAAGGGCACATCCTACTATGTGACCTTCATTGATGACTTCTCCAAGAAGACCTTGATCTACTTCATGAAGACCAGGGACGAGGTCTTCAGTCACTTCCGAGCCTTCAAAGCTCATGTGGAGAACATGACAATAACTATAAAGAACTGTGGGTCAAATGATGGTTTAGGGACAACCATCATTTTTCATTCCTTCTTGAACATGTTGGCGATGTGGGCGATTTTTGTGAGCTGCTAGGAGGTTTTTGTGCAAGTTTGAAGTGATTTCAAGTGTTGGGATGTGTTTCCAGATGATATGGGTTTTAGACAACAATGTTGAGTTGGCATCAACCAACTTAGATCTTAATGAAACAGTGCTAGAGCCAATCACTTTTGATGATGGTGATCCTCTTGAGGGGTCATCCTCCACACTAGAAAATGCACAGACTGCATTAGATATAGAGGAGGAGGAGGATGGAGGAGAGAGCAGTGGTGGTGATGTTGATTTTGATGATTATGTCATGGAGGACTAGTACTATTGACAGTTCTTCCATCTATGGTACTAGTATCTACCCTATGGCTATTTTGTATTTTCTATTGGCATTCCCACCTATAGTATTAGTGACTCTGACTCGGTATTACTATCCAGTATCTATACATTGTAATTTGTAATACATTTTGATTTTGATGACTTAATGAGAATGTTGCAGCTTATGGTTCTAATTTCTTGTGTGTTCAATGTTTGTCATGTGATCATCATTGATGTTACAAAGTATTATGAATCTTGATTTATCATTTATGTTACATGTTTAAAGTTTTGTATCATGTAAATCTTCTAGTTTCTAACAAAATATGAATCTAAGTGTCTAAATTTCATTAATGTATGTGTAATTTTCGATTTTTTTCATATATATAATTTGTGTGTTCAATGTTTGTCATGTGATCATCATTGATGTTACAATGTATTATGAATGTTATATAAACGTGTCCTCTATGTCCTGTTTTCAGGGTCGAAATTTCAAGTGTCGGATACTCGTATTTCTGTGTCCCGTGTGTTAGCCCCTAGATTTTCATCCTTGAAAATCTTGAGGGTTAAGAGCCAGCATGCACTATTTTGGCTGACATTCTGAGATTTTCCCAGAGTTTAGCACTTGTGGTTAGCAGAGATTGGTTCCCATCAGAGGCATGTATATGATTGGTACATGGTCATTTGGTTCAGAGTTAGAGTTGGCTTGGTTTTCCATGCATTTTGAGAGAGATGTCTACATACAATAGGCGTTGCTACTTTTTAGGAGACATGGTTTGAGTGGGTCTCTTGACAGTTTGGAGCAGTTTTGAGCATACAGGGAGAGTCCTTGCATGATTCTAGGTTTGATAGCACTTTTCCAGGCGACATGTAGGAACTTTCTATTTTTAGTAGTTTGGGCTTCATGCCCCAGATTCAGATTTCGAGCACATATTGCGGATCCTTGTGACATTTTGAGTCTTTTGGATCTTTTCCGAGATGATTTGGCACAGTTTTCTAAAATTCAGGAGTTGGATTCCATTTTTAGAAAGTTTTATATTTAGCAGGTACGATCATCATCCATGTAGTGCCAAGTGGCACAGGTCAAGATGTGGTAGATCTACAGAGTGATGTGGCATCCACCTAGCATAGGGCGCATTTTCCCAAGACTTGAACATATAATAAATA
The DNA here is from genome assembly GCA_010110895.2 of Picea sitchensis. Classification (NCBI taxonomy): domain Eukaryota; kingdom Viridiplantae; phylum Streptophyta; class Pinopsida; order Pinales; family Pinaceae; genus Picea; species Picea sitchensis. The sequence continues at coordinate 34,384 of SNQJ01S0162538.1, forward strand.
AATTAATTGAGATAAGGGAGTCGCATAACTGGGCCTAAATTTAGTTGTATATTCCTACGTATAATCACCTCTCCACTTGCCATGCATCAACTCCATAAAATTCGCCTCCACCTAAGTTTAAACCGCAATTTCCTAAAAATAGGGAATCCCTAAAAAATAGGACGAAATTCCCCAATTGAGGCTTAATTTTCTCACTAACTTTTCCTCACTCGACATATCTTCACTTTCCATACATTAATTTCCTCAAATTCCTCTTAATTTTCCTTTAAACGCAAATTTCCTAAAATTTACGAAAATCCCTAAAAAATAGGACGAATTTCCCCTTGGCTAAAACTCACTCATTACTTAGCCAAATTTAACATTTAAACATTACGTTTAATTCCTAATTTGTTCCCCCATGCGTTAACTCTCCTATTTTTCACATGAGTTAACACACTTTCTATTCCCTCATGTGCATTAATTCCTAAATTTCTCACACACGTATTCCTTCATGTGCATTAACTCCTATTTTATCCACACTCCTCTCCTATATATTGGATGGTTTTCATTGGTTATTGGTGGGTTCATTGCACCTTAAAATTTATTTTAAAATGTAGAAACCTTAGCGAATCTTACTAATCCTTGATATGTCAACTATAAATGTTTGCAGATATTTTTGTAAAAATATTCAAATTTCTAAGTACTTTATATAGTTTTTATAAAATTTTGGTGATTTTTAAGGTAAAATAATTTTATCCTATAGAATTTGGGCAAATCATTTTTAAAATAGCGAATCTCATTTTTGGAAAAACCATGGAAAATTAGCCCATGAGCGAAATTTAGCCCCTAAAATCATCCCTGCATTGCAGCAGCAGCATAGTGTCTGTCTCTTTTTCTCTAGTCTAGTGGCTCTTCTCTGAGCAAAGTAGCCATTGTCCCGGTTGTAGGCTTGCTAAGTGTGGCACAATCAACTCTCTTGTAAGCTTGATCAATAAAGAAGTGTGTGTTTGTCTTCAAACCTCTTTTCCTGGCGGCTATGGTAAATTTGTGATCTGATCTGTAATTTTTTGAACTGTTTATTGTAATTATTTCGATCCTTTGAATATTTTTTCTGCCTCTTTCCAAGTCTATTATCATTGTGCTAACCCTGCAGGTTCCCTCCAAAGTGAAAGTAATCACTTTTCCTCATAGTTTTCGGCCACTTTTACATGCTGTCCAAGACAAACAGCTTGCTGATTTTTTGTTTTTAACGCAAAAATCAAAATTTAGATCAGCAGCAAGGCGCTTCAGTGTGCCTAGGGACTCCCCCCCGAGGCTAGCAAGCACTAGCACAAATGGAGAGGGGTTTGGTCAATGACAATTCGGGGGCCTTACTCCTATAATTAGCCTAGTTTTTACCATTGTCTTAATGCATATATCAGCTCAGATTGGAGGGTAAAAATTTGTGCTAACATTGTGTCATCGAGTCAGGTGACTTAGGTTCACACTAAGTCAGATCCCCTAATAGTCTTTAGAAACCACAATCTTAGCCTTCGTGGCTGAGGAAAAACAAGTAGATGAAGAGGGTGAAGAGATGGCCTTTTATAATATTAGAAATAACATAAAAAGGGCAACAATGGAGAAAGTGACGATGCCAAAAAAGGAAAAAGGTGACATTATTGTGGAAAGTTAGGTCATATTGCATGGTATTGCAAATTATAATGTGCAACTTAATAAAGGATATGATCAAAATGAAGGAAAACTACAATATTCGCATGGATTCAAGTGAGAATGATAATGAATTTGGTAGTGACTACTAGTTTTGATTGACAACTTAGAATCTAGACAAAGGGTACTCAAGAAGGATACATGATTAATTGATTAGCTTGGAGATTCTAATCAGATTCTACCTTGAGGGTCATGACAATCTTAGAGTGAGAGACTGGAATAAACAATTCTTGTTTATTACAAGATCAACAAAGTATTTCTGCAAGTATATATTAAAATATTGAATATTGAATAATTGATGATGAATTGATGATGATATACTTATATGCATTGACTGATCATGAGATGAATGGATGTATGACATGTTATCGCACAATCTGTACTTGCCCAAAGCCCAAGGCAAGTGGGAAAAGATTGGCGTAACACGGGGGTAACCTATAACTGTCACCTCAATAGGATACCCCTTTCTATTTAGGAGAAGGATAAATCCCTCTCCTGGGGAGACGTCCTGAGACCTAGTGGTTTGATGAAGGGAAAAGGATAAGGTAAACCACCCCTCTCTCTAGGTCACTCAAATCAGATTTATGCCTTGAAGGATGAAGCAAAAAGGGTAAAATAAGGTGTACCTGCCCTTAACCAAGACAACAAGCAAACGTTACGGCGGTTTACAAGCAACAAGTGATATCAATGCTTCAACAAGGCATTAAATTCATAAATGTTGACAGTCAATGTATGCAGCAAATGACAAGTAGATAACAGCATAACAGCTGCAAGATGTTCTCCAGAAAATGCCTTTAAAGACAATAAAAATATTACACTTAACACTTAGAATGATGATATTATGTCATGAACAAGATCTGAAGTGCTTAGCTAGCACTAGCATTCAAGTATGCAGAAAATTTGCTGCTCTGAAATGACTGTAGAAAAGAATGATAACAGCAGCAGTGATAAAAGCATGACAATTGCAAAGTATCCTTCAGAAAATGCACTTGAATGACAATGAAATGTAACACTTTTGTTGATGATTGCAGCGTCATGAGACATCCTCCAAGATACGTTCTCCTCTGAGACTGAGTTGAGTCGACCCGAGAGGGAGCCTAGTGTTAGGCATACCCACATGATGGGGCATCGTTCTCCTCTGTGTGAGAGTTGAGACGTCCCCCAAGTGGTTGGGGCATCGTTCTCCTCTAGAGAGTTGAGTCGTCCCCCAGTGGTTGGGTGTGCCCATGTGATGGGTGCATCGTTCTCCTCTTTGTGAGAGTTGAGACGATGTGGTACTCCAGATGATTATGTTGAGTATGATGTCCCTGTGGCTGAGCACAGGTGGACGTGTCCCTAGTGGCTGAGCACTAGTGGACGTGTGGATCCCTTGCTATATTGTCTAAGTGTAAGATTTGCTTGCAACCCTAATTACGATGTAAAGGGTACAAGTCGGCCCCACCATATGTGAAAGATAATTAAAATTTAAGGTTTATTATAATAATTAATTATTTTCTGAGTTATTGAGGTCAGCCCTGTTGTGCCAATAGACACCACTTTTGCTATGTCCAGTCTAATATAAATAAAGGTGATTTCCCCATTGAGGAAACACTTGTCATTTGGAAATTTCAGCAAGTACATTTCTAGGGCTGAAGTGCGCACCTCTCTTGGGCGCAAGTTCCAAGGTTGTAGAGCACCCTCTTGTGTGCATTAGGGCTTTATGGTTGGGGCATCTACTCTTGAGAATATAACAAAGGATTGTTGGGTTTTCTTCCCTTGAGTAGAAGGATTTCCCAGAATATTTCTTGTGTTCTTGTGCATGGTACTTCTTCTTGTGATCTTGGTTATTGCAGCAATTGTGAATGGTGTAGCTGCAATTGTTTATGGTTCAAGTAAATGCTAAAATTGAAATAAACCTCATGCTTGAGCCTAGCATAGTGAAAATTCAACATGGTATCAGAGCATAGGTCTTGAAGAAGCCATTGCACAAGCTTCAAGCAAGCCCTCCTCTCTCTTCTGCAGAACCGTATGGCCCTCCTAGGGTTTCCAGAAAAAAAGTACGATCGTCTCTTATTTGGTGGTTTCAGCACTTTATACTAAAACGTTGGGGCTAAAAATTGCATAGGGTTGTAGGACTCACTCAACGCACCTCCAGAAACTCTCAGATTGCATTTCCGAGCATTTTGGATTTTTGGCCCTAGAGTTTCGCAATTTTCTGCAGAAATTTCAGTTTTAGGGATTTTGCAGCTCATTGAAGGAGCTTTTCAGCTCACCAGTGTTATGACTTTCAAGGCTTTTTGTTGGCAATCATAAGCCCAACAAAACCTAAGATTGCTAGCCTAGCCTAGCCGTTAGGTTTCCTAGCCCAATTGATAAGGGTTTGTGAAGAATTTGAAAATATGATGAACAAAACTATGCTGGAAGATAAGCTTGATGGATCAAGCAACTTCAATTCCTAGAAGTCAAGACTTCAGAGAGAGGAAGACATCAAAGAAGAAGCCTTCTTATTCATTTCAGCACTCTCATGTACGATTCCTACTGATAATGATATTTGGTTAATTGACAATGGTGCCTCTAGGCACATGACCAGATATAGAGATCATTTGATAGATCTTGTTGAGAAAGACACCAATCTACATGTCGTACTTGGAGACAATGCTAAATATAATGTGAAAGGGGTTGGAACTTCTACATTCCAACTAGATTCTGACATACCTCTTCAATTGAGTGAGGTACTATATGTACCTGGGATGAAGAGGAACCTTGTCTCCATTTCTACCTTAGAAGACAAAGGCTACAAGGTTACTTTTTCCGAAGGAAAAGTTCNGTTCTTGCATGGCACAAGGACTCACATATGAATTCTGCCTGAGTACTTGGTGTTGGAGAAAACAACTTATACAGGTTGACTATCCGACCAGTCCAGGCCCTGTTACATGATACTATCAGCGTGAGTGAGCTATGGCATAGGAGACTTGCTCACATTAATTATAGAGCCCTTCCAACTCTAGGGAAAATGGTAACAGGCCTTCCAGAGATACAGGTTCAGCATAAAGGTGTTTGCAAAGGTTGTGCTCTTGGCAAGAATGTCAAGGGGTCCTTCTTGAGCAGTGACAGTAGATCCAAGGAAATCTTGGACTTGATACATTCAGATGTGTGTGGAGAAATCATTGTTGCCTCCTTGAATGGATATTTGTACTATGTGCTTTTCATAGATGATCACTCTCGGAAAACATGGATTTATTTCTTGAAGACCAAGGATGGAGTCCTTGCAAGATTTCAAGAATTCAAAGCTTAGGTTGAGAACCTGACCAGAAGGAAGATCAAAGTACTAAGATCAGATAATGGAGGAGAATACACCTCCAAGGATTTCAGTGATTTTTGAATTGAGATAGGGATCAAGACGAAGTACACAGTTCCTTATAACCCTCAGCAAAATGGGGTTGTATAGAGGAAGAACAGAACCATCATTGAGGCAACCAAAGCAATGACACATGATCAGAGTCTACCTATGATTTTGTGGGCAGAAGCATCCATGATAGCAGTATACATTCAGAACACGAGTCCTCACCATATTTTGAAGAATATGACTCCCAAAGAAGCCTTCGCCGGAGTGAAGCCTGAGGTTGGACACTTCAGGCTATTTGGGTGTCCAGTATACTTTCATGTACCCATGGAAAAGAGGTCCAAGCTAGACACTTCAGGCAGAAAGGGTACGTTTGTGGGATTGGTACGAGAAGATGGATGGATTCTTGATGAGTTTGGGTTTCAGCAAGAGTGTTGTTGATCCAAACCTATATTATTGCATTGTTGGTGATGAGAGCCTTATTTTGGTGACTTATTCAGGAAGCCTTGTTGTTGAATACAAGCAAGCTCTGACTTCTGATTTCGAGATGAAGGATCTAGTTATGATGCACTACTTCTTGGGACAAGAAGTATGGCAGAGGACTGATGAGATTTTCCTGAGTCAAGGAAAATATACAGTGGGGATATTAAAGAAGTTCAGTATGACAGAATGCAAATCCATGCCTACATCGATGGTGATGGATTTGAAGAAAATGAATGATGATGATTCAGACAAGATTGATCCACAGTTGATTGGATCACTAACATATTTGGTTAACATCGGACTCGATATAAGATATACGGTGAATGTACATAGTCAATTCATGAGTCAGCCGAGATAGACTCATTGAATAGCAGCGAAACATGTATTGAGATATCTACGAGGCACAGTTGGATATGGCCTAACATATGCCTCCAGTGTAGACTTGAGTTTGTAGAGATATGTTGATTGGGCAGGGAGCGCAGTGGACCGGAAGAGCACGTCCAATTGTTGTTTTACTTTGGAATCTTCCATGGTTTCCTGGTGCAGCAAGAAACAAAGCTCTGTGGCCTTGAGTACCGCAGAGGCAGAGTATATAGCCTTGAGTATGGCAGTCCGCGAAGTAGTGTGGCTTCGCAAGCTTCTAACTGATTTATTTGATGATTGATCATTAGATGGATCCTACCACTATCCATTATGATAACCATAGTTGTGTAAAGCTCTCTCAAAACCCTGTGGTTCATGATAGATCGAAACACATTGAGATAAAAATCAAAGACATCATGCAGAGGAAAATAGTACACGTGCAGTACCATCCTACCCATTAGCAGATTGCAAATATCTTCACCAAACCGCTTTCCAAGACGAAGTTCGAGTAATTCCGTGAGAGACTTGGTCTGGTGGAGAATACCTCCTTAGATGAGAGGGAGTGTTGATGACTACAGCCAAGACAAAGTTCGAGTACTTCGTGCGAGACTTGGTCTGATGGAGAATGCCTCCCTAGCTGAGAGGGAGTGTTGTTGATTACAGTTGCGTGAGACATCCTCCAGGACACAAACTAAGTGAGTCGGCCAAAGAGAGAGCCCATGAGTTGGGTGTGCGCATGAGATGGGTGTGTTGTTCCTCTCTGAGACGGAGAAGGAACGTTGTGTGCTCCTGTGTGGGGTGAGGAAGCCCATGAGTTGGGTGTGCCCATGAGATGGGTGTGTGGTTCCTCTCTGAGACGGAGATGGAACATTGTGTGCCCTTGTGTGGGGTGAGGAAGCCCATGAGTTGGGTGTGTCGTTCTCTCTGAGACAGAGATGAAACGATGTATTGTTCTCCTCTGTGCAGAGAGTTGAGATAATGTGATACTCCAGATGATTCTCCTGTGAGACGCTGTGAGATAGAGATCTGTTGAGTAGGACGTTCCTGTGTATGAGCACAGGTGAACATGATCCTAGTGGTTGAGCACTAGTGAGTGTGTATTCTGATGTTTCTCCTGTGAGACGCAATGAGATAAAGACTTGGATGTCCCTGTGGTTGAGCACTAGTGGGAGTATGAGATCCCTTGCTATATTATCCAAGAGTCAGACTTACCTGTAACCTTATTTGCGATGTAAAGGGTATAGGTCATCCCCACCATAAAGTGAAACATAATTAATGTAAAAGATAATTAATGTAAAAGATAATTAATGCAAGAGATAATTAATATGGTCATTATTAATTATAATGTGAGTTATTGAGGTCGGCCCTGTTGTGCCAATAGTAAATTTTAAACCTGTGAAGTAAAGCAATGCATATAGATTCTTAAGCAAAACAGAATTTAATCAATGGCTCATACACATGGTACACAAAGATTTATAACGGAAACCCTCAACCGGGGAAAACCTCTCTTATATTCATTATATCGAATTTCACCATTCACCATACAATATATACAATGTTTTTAGGTATTCCGTAGATACCAAAACCCTAATCCCTTAATCTGGGATTAATTTAGAAAACCGCTAAAAAAAGCAAAAACCGCCCAAAAAAAAAGTTTGGGGTGCTACCCTGAACACTGCGCGTAACCAGGGGGGCCATACCTGGCCCCCTCTAGGAAGCGCTCGGCACACACGACACAAACAACACTACTAGAGGGATTATCAGACGCAGTTGTCGAATCTGACGCGCCCACACACGCACATGCAAAGAATATAACACATACCCAACATTCTCCCACTTATTGTTTTCTTTGCA
>SNQJ01S0162539.1:0-15614 GCA_010110895.2 Picea sitchensis
TGTCAGCAACATATCATATAATCAATAGTACATCATCAAAATGAAAAATATCATCATAAATGAAACAACTCAAATACCCCACTCCCTGACTCAATCCGGAGTCCAAGGGAGTTCCACCGATGCCTCTGCATCCTCCAGGTCTGACATCCTGCACACTCAAAGAAACTGAGTCAGCAGCACCTGTCTACACCAAGGTAGTAAAAACATCCTGTCATATAACTCAATGTATCATAATGCAAGAAAAGTTTTATCATATAAATCCAGATCACTTGCGAGCAAGTGTCCTCAAAGAATAAGTTAGGTAAGTGCGCCAGAGAGGGATGTTACAATGGCGGGAAAAAGGGGGAATGTTGAATGGTATCATTTGTTAGACGTGACCGGTATGGAATATATAACGTAGCCAAGAATGGAAGTTGTCATTTATCCCATGGATAATGGTGGTAACAATATGACACGGGAAGACCAACAGGACCATATCTAGGTTGCGATGAGATGACAAAACTAGATGGTCCTCCCATATATGGTGTTTACCTGAGTTTTCCACCCATGAATGGCAGTTTTCCTAGTTTTCCACCCATGTATTATGACTAAATAGATGGACCTCCTACATACTTTGATTGACTTGATGTCCCCCCATGTATTGTGGTTGAAGGAAATGTTGCGTCAGAACCATGGGGTTTACAGATTGATAGGGAAACGTTCCTTGCGAAGGAATTCCTGTCGGATTAGGTTGACCCTAGAAAGGATTAGAAAATACTGGAAACAAATTTCCAGGATACATGGTTGTGGTAGTATGGATAGAAGGAATTGTAGGAGTGAATTTCCCTAGGCTTGTTTATGTTGCAACCACGTAGGTTTCCCCCCAGTAAAAAGTTTCCCTACAACTGAAAGTTTCCCCCCATCTGAAGGTTGGCTTCCCATTGAAGATTGACCTCCAATGTAGGGTGTACTAATATAAAATGTATTATATGGAGGATGAGTAGCTTGTGTGACCGTGGTTGTGTGAATGAATTGATTGTCAGCCATTTGACTAATGGAACGAACAAGTAAAGAACTTGATGTGTGCATGTGTGGAAATAGTGAAGCATGAATATTACCTGACCCATATGTGAAAGGAGATGCATGTGGAAGTGGTTGAGTTGGGGTTACATGGGTCACTGGTGTTTCCAGTAAATAAGAAGTACCAAAAATATCAATTACAAGATTTGTGGAAAAATATAAGTTCCCATGTCCTATAGGAATACCAAAAAATGATGAGTTCACACAAAAACATTGTGTAGTGGATAAATCGGGTGGTAATTTGTAAGAAGAATAGGCATCAAAATATCTCGTGGATGGTGGTTCAGTGAGTGGTTGGCCAAGTGGATCAGTAAAAAGTGGATTCACGTAAGATGCAAGGATTTCTACGAAGGTTGGGACCGATTCTTCTATGTGATGACAAGTTCCAGGAGCTATGTTCCCAGTCTAAGAAGTTTGATCTATGATCATTCCTTCATAAGAAACATTTTGATGAGGTTCTTGAATTTCGGGTTCCATACCTTGTAAAATGTGAAATTTTCAATCCTAAGGCCGACTATGAAAGTCAAATAAACACACTTCTATGAAAACTAAAAGAAATCAACCAAGAAACAATAGGCTCAAGGATCTTCTGAAGATGGAATATCAAGCCTCCAATGAATAAATGAGAAGAATTTACCTCGATCTCCACGTAACAACCCTTCTTGGTGCAAGAAACCCTCACTTTCACAGGATCACCCTCCAAGGGTATTGAGAGCTTGATAAGATGTATGCCCTAGGTACCATGGGAATCCCCCCACACTTAGCTTTGTAGATTCCTAGGAAAGGCCACTAAGGTTACCAACTCATAGTCAGCCTCCGGGTGGGTACAGTCGACAGTCGGGACCAAACGTATGGGTAGAATATCAAATTCTGAAATTCTTCCAGAGGACTGAGGATAAGTGGACCAATAGACTCCATGGGACCCAAAACAGATTCATAGTTCATGAAGTACCGATACCAAATGAGTCAGTGACACTTTAGGAAGAACCCCCATTATACGATTGGTCAATATTTGGAGGGGTAATCTTCCTTTCTCTTATGCACACGACTTCGTGTTTATCCCTAGTGTGAGAGGGGTTCTCGACTATGCTTATACAGAAGTTGCATTTGTACACTCTTTAGTGCTCTAAAGTCTGTTTAGTAGTCTTGGAAAATTTACTCACTTTTCCTAGTCGAAAGACCCTAATCCTATGCTATTGTTGGTGTGATAAAACCAAAAAATGTTCTAGTTGGTTTTATTAGCATGTGGTTGATTTTAATGGATTTTACTCAGTAGGTTCATGGAGATGAAACTGATGATATGAAAGAGAATAGACTCCAATAGAATGCAAAAGAATGAGATGCAGTTCGTTCTTTTCGATGAATTCTATGTATGGGAATGAGAAATGTTATTTTATTCTTAACAAAATCAAGCGCTCAAAACAATGAAACTTTTAATTTATGGGATCAACATGATGCCAAAATACCAAGAAACGTTTTCTGAAAACCAAAATTCACATGCAAAAACAACTCTTTTTCCAAACATATACCACAAAAAATTTCCTAAAGAATGAAAAAATGTCTTTGTTTGATTATATATGCAATGAGATATGAAAATTGTTCTCTTCTTAATTTTCAAATGGGATGACAGAGATCTATGTTCGACACAAAGAAATATGAGGAAAAAAATCAATCAAGCACAATGCACTAAAAATGATGAGAATTGAAAAAAACAAGTGTGATATAAGTTGTTCAATCAAGGACTCAAATATGCAAAAGAGAAAGAAGACAAACACTCATGAAAATCCTCAATAAATGAGCAACAAGAAACAATGTTCAAGGTTGGGTTGTGTTTAAGAAGAGAGTCTTAATCATCCCGACAAGTGATATGTTTCAATGAAGACAAAAAGGGTCAAAACCAAACAACCTTTGCAAACCCCATTTGATGAACACTCCTAAACAATCAAGCAATCTTAAATCTTTGCGAGACAGAGATCAGAGAACTGAAAGGAAGGATAAATAAAGGGATCATGTTAACCCAAAGGGATCACAACTAAGAGATGAATTCAAACTCAAAGAATAAAAATACATGTGTGATGAATTCCAAATTCACAATCAAACAAAGGCAAATACAGTTTAGGAGACTTTGGGATAAAATCCCCTCAAAAGAGGACTGAGAAGAACCAAGAAGAAACAAGCAATAACACCAAAAAAGGGACACTGGCACCCTTGTTCTCAAAGAGACAGGGATCTATGGAACCACCTGGGATTATTATGGGAGAATCAATTAGCTACGTGGTTCCATGGTATACATTGCAGAGGAATTCCAATCAAGTAAATGGTGCTCTAGTGTGAACTGGAGGGGAGTGCTAGTTTCTGAAAAGCTCAAAAATAACTTCTAACAGATCAAAATAAGTAGAGACTCAACCAATGGATCAATAAAATATTCAATGAGGAAGATAGAAGTGTAAATAGATCATAAATAAGCATGAAAAAAGCAATATCTAATCACAATCAAAAGATTCAAGAAAAAAAAAAAGGAAAAACTAGTCAAAGTCCTGCCCTAGTGGAGTCGCCATTTTTTTTTGTGATAAATATTACCATGTGAACATGCTAAGCTCCCCTTTGGACCAAGACCCCTATATTTGGTCCAAATACAAAATTTAAAAAGTGGTTACTACTTTCCCTATAGATATAATGCAATCAATCAAGCAAGAGAGAGGAAGGATGTGGCATACCTTATTATGATGTTCATCCTCGTTGCTCCAATCCTTAGGCTTGATCTCCAAGATCCTCAACGCAATTGAAGTCCTGCTTAGACTAACCAAGGAAATATTCCTACTACTCTATATTATTATATAAAGTAGATCCATCTATGAAGACTGAAATGACAATAGACAAGCAAATGTAGAACACATGAACTTGAAGGTAATAGGCCAAGTTGATATTAATTGGAAAGCCAAAGAGGGAACTTACAAAGCATGATTGAATATGCAATCACTTCTCAAATATATCCTCATCCAACCCTTGCATGAATATTGACATCAAAATTTTGATGCTTCCCCCAAAATCAAAGGTTTAATACCTATAATATCCCCCCCTTCACCTTGGAAATATCTTCAATATATAGCCTTAAGATGCATAACCACCATGATAAAATGAAGGATATGGTTCCGGATATGGCTCCTTAATTTGGTATTAGATCCTAGGATATATCCTATAGGTTAGTATTCGACCACAACAACCTCATCCAAGTCAGAGCTAGCCCTTAGGAAAAGGTGGAGGATCCAGAATTTCTCTCTAACAAGACTGGTGCTCCCCCAGAGTTAAACATAGGGTGCTATACTATAAAGTGATCCTATAAATCAGAGCTTCTCTAACATGGAAATGGGATCACCATTCCATGAAGTGGCACTTCCCCAACATGGCCAAGGGGGCGCCACCCTTCATAAATGCCCCAAAAAAGGTTGATTTTTCAAGAAAAAGGTGTGTATTTTGCCTTGAAATGATGGGTTTCTTCCTCCAATGTGACTTAGGGATTGTGAAAAAAAACATTATTGTGTCATGGGGTTGCAACACTCAGAAAAACGAATGTGACACTTGGTAAGGTGCATACGACACTTGCAACAATGCATGTGACACTTAACAAGATGCATATGTCACTTTGAGACACTTGCGACACTTAGGGTGTGAGACTAAAGTGTGGAATTTTAGTATGTAACAAGAACCCTGGCTAATTCAACCTCATCAGGTCAGTGAATTAGAAGATGGAATTGAAAGTCCATAAAACGCGTGGCTAGTTCCTTCTCAAATAGACAAACAATCTCAACTATCTCTTGATGCCATCGTGGAATGCTAGACATGTGAATCTCCCTTGATGTGATCTATTGTACAAATGTAGATAATTTGATATGGCATGTAGAAGGTCTTGGGGGAAGTCGTGGTTCACACAACCATGTATTAAAAAAATATAATCACACTACAAAATAGACAAACACATCATTAACTTCCATAAAATTGTGAGTTCATAGCATATTTTTACTGACGTCAATATATAACCAAGGGAATCATGTATTCAACATACATACCCTTAGAAGGCTCATATGGTCATGTGATTTCAACCTCAGAGAATTCCCATCTACAATGAAGAAACTTCGTAGAGTCAACCCGTATAAATAAGGTGCCTTCACACCCAATATAACATCCTTTGCCATAGAAAGATAATCTTTCTTCAAAATACACAGAACATAACCTTCTTTAAAAGACCAAGAGGGACCAACCTCTACTTTGGTTTCATTTATGCACCAATGTATTTTTTTAGTATTTGAATAAATAATATATATCCTCACAACCATTGTTTCACTTATATTCCATGATATGCACCTCCATAAAGAAAATGAAACATTTTTAAATATATGCATGGGATCTAGTAAGTGGTCAATCTTAAGATACTCCCAGTATGGAATCTCATAAAATACATATTTCATTTTCATCCCAATGGGAATTTTCTCAACATAGGTTTCAAAAACTCCAGGACCAGCGAACATAGGTTCCCCATTTGAATCAAAGAATTATGCCATTTAATTTTGCTTCTCTATGTCGTATGCCCTATTCCAATGTGTTTGTGCCATTATTTTAAGTCTTTGTGTTCTCTCTAGTTTACCATTGAAATTCGATGCATGTCTTCTAAGAGGGAGGTCTTCTGGGAGTAATACCCTCAAACACATATACACTAGCTTTCATAAGTCATTGGACCACCTAGAATTTATAGAAGGTCGACAACATTTACATCCATGATACCCTTTTGTTACAAGACCTACAATGCTAACGTATGCATAACATGTTAGTGTCAAAAAATAGTTTCACCAAATGAAGTATTCTAAATAAAATTACATATATAAACAAATTGATGAACATGCTTACCATATTAAACTCCTAGTCCTATATAATCGTGCGTGGTGTATGCACATATTCCATACAACGTAAAAGACCGTTCCATTGGGATGGGTCTTGATATATCATATACATCTATCTCTTCCCATAATTTTTTAAATTCATCAATCAATGGTTGGAGGTAGAAATCCATTATCTTCATTTGTCTTCTACTAGGGACTGTAAGAGCCAACACAAGATGTTCATTCTTTACAGAAAACCATGGGGGAGTATTTTTATTGATCACTGTCACTGAACAAATAGAATATTTGGTGTTTTGGAGGGAATACAAGATAACTCCATCCATAGATATACTCAATCAAAGGTTGTGTACTTCATCCTTTAATTTATCAAGTCATGTATCCTCTATATGCTTCATGGCTATTGAATCTATTGAGATTCACATAACTCTTGGTTCCCTTCTATGTGAGGCATGCCACCCCTGCAACATGGCTAATTGTTTTTAATGAAAGAGCCTTTGAATACTTGGAATTATAGGCATGTGCCTCAATATATTATGAGAATGACCATGTTCCTTACCACTTTGTTTTATTTATGGTACCTATCATACCCAAATTCTGGACATATTTCTTTTTCTACATATTAATTTTTGTATAGAATACAATCATTCAGAAAAATTGGGTATGATATGTACTCAACACCCAAATTTTTAATAATTTTCTTTGCCTATGCAAAACTATAGAGAAAGCGATTATCACTAAGAAGAACCTCTACAATTAGTGGGAAATAGAAATTTACACTTCCATTAATCATGAATAAAATAAACCCTTTTCTTCCTTCATTGTGTGACAATATTTCTTAAACATTTAAGGAAATTAACGATTAGTTATGTCAAAATGGCCATGAAACACACATCTAACATATCATACATTTATTTCAAGTTGTATGGTAACATTTTTGTCCCTATTTGGGTAGACCTTGTAGACTTCCATACTGGACCAAATCGAGGGGTGGTGGAAGCAGATTTCAGGTTTTCGTAGAAGGTAGATCTACGACATCAATGTCATACCCTAGTTCATTTTGCTGGAATGCATCTAAGAACATTCCATCCATGCCTGGGTATTATGCAAGAAATCGTCCATGCCAATATCTATATCATTTCCTTCATCCTCAACATGTGAAGAACTAGTGTTACTGTTGAGGTTTTTAACTGGTGACTTAGGACATAGTGGGAATTGAATAGGTGGTTGTTTCAACCATTATATGTATGCTTTCTCTCCGAGCTCTTTGAATTTAGCAACAATCTCACGACTTGACATCGTGGTGGGGTGCAATGGTATATGTTAGATAGGTCACTCATCATCAGAATCCTGATTGTAAAATTATTGAACATCACATTGATAATATTAGTAACACGATGCCTTTAATGTGTTCAAATATTGTACCAAACAATTATTAGAATCATGGACATTTTCTTCCCAATAATAAACATGAAACCAACCCATTTATTAAGAAAATGTCAAATTAAGAAATAGATTTACATTAGTTCCATTGAAAAGACAAAAGAACAATTACTCAAACATCTTTTTATTTCACCCTATGGGCTTATCTACATAAAAGAGATCACATTCATTGTGTAATATCATTGACCCAGGATGTCTGCTAGAAGATGGCATGTAAGGATTGGTAGGGTAAAGAAGTTGTCCATTTTCATCAAACATCTACGTGCAGTATATTTCTCCTAATAAGATCTTGCGGAATTTTGGGACCATAGGAATATCTTGAGCATCTAAATTCAATCCTGAATCTTGATCTTGCAAAATTCAATGAATAATTATTAGACTGCACCTGCATACATAACATAAATTCAGTGAGATAAATGAATTATCAATCAAATCTAGACATACTGCAATCGGTCTGAGAGAAATTGGAGTTCCAAAGATAATTAATTAGGCAATGTTGGAAGACGAAGAATTGTCCATTTGATATTATAAGTCTTTTTTCCCTTCATTTGAACCAAAAACGGTATCTTGGGTACCATAGAACAATCTAAATTCAAAAAACACATTTAAAGAAAAACAAAACCTCTACAAACATTAAATATGGATGTTTTCATTTGCATTATGAAAATTCAATTGTCTTACGGTGCATTATTACTTACACACCTCCCCGATGCATTATTAATTAAACATCTTGTCAGTGCATTTCAGAATATATACAACACCAACTGAAGCAAGTTAGAAAAATAATGTGTCCTTACTATCAATACTTTGAAATTTATTACTAAAAATAAATAGGTGTGTTATGTATAACACCCCAGTGCGTTATGAATATTGCACCAGTGTGTTATGCAGAGAAAAGAACACCAAAAAATGTAACTGGAAAAAAAAATGCACGTGTTTATCATCAGTGCCCCAATATATATATAAACACGAGCAAGAATTTTAGTTTTTGTGTTTATAAAGGAAAACCCTATTCATTGTTTTATTATTTTCCAAACTTTAGAGAGAATATTTGTGCAACAGATATTTACCAACAAATATTTCCCAGTGGGTGGGGTTTTTTTGAAGAGCCAAATTCGAGGGAGACTATTGTAGATCACATACAAATATGTAGTTTAGAAATTTCAGTTATATGATTTCATTCTATTAATCATATTGATCATTCTCTTCTTTGATTCAAACAATTTTCAGTGCATTTGCAAACAAAAAAAATCTGGTTTCATAGTTACCTTCAATTTTGGAAGCTGTAATTTTTTTACTATTCTTTTGTTTTCTCCTTCGATATTTCACAAGAAGAATTTTTTTTAAGAACAATTTATTTATAGAGTTTGGTTATTTATGTGGCTATTTCCTATCCATTGCAATAAAACCACTCATTTCATTAGATCCTAAACCCTCATTTCATTATCATTTTTTTGTTTTTAAAAAATGCCTTTGTGGTGACCGGTGTGTTATTTACACAGTAAGCACAACAGAGTGTATTTGTTTGTAAACAACACTCCCATATTTCAATTCAAATTTTTTAATTTCGGTGTGTTTAGTTTACCAAAACACACACAAGGGATCCTTTATTAGAAAGTGCACTATTGATATTAAAATGGAAAAAAACATTGTTTTATATGGAAATCGTCATTTCCTAAAAAATTTCAATGCACGACGATGTGTAAAAAATAGTACTTAGGAAGCCACACTTTTCTTAATTCATAAAGCATCATCTAGATATAAAAAATTTTAAAACGTTTTCAATTTCACAACAACAATGTTATACTATATTGGTGCATATATATGTATGCATGACGCTCTGATGCGTATATATTTTGTTAAGGCCCTAGTGCAAATTATCTTAGTATATGGAGAGGATTCTTAATTTTTTTTAAATAATAATTTAATTTTTTTTTTCCAGGGAAATTTTGAAAATTTGAATGGACAAACAAGGGGCAAACAAAGGCATGTCAGTAGGGATGTCCAAAAAAGTGTAGAGGAAGATGTTAATAGAAATGAACATAATTTGTTCACAAGAGGAGTCATCCAAACTATAATGTGCATTAGAGGTATGTAATCATTTTTTATTATTTTATGTACATTGAATTTAAGTATCACATGAAATACTAATTTTCAATTGTTTTGTTGGAGAAAATAAAAACAAATAGAATCATTTCATCACATAAGATAGGATGACGAGGACTAAAATGGTTGATCAAAAAATTTGTGAGTATTTAAGTTTTTGACCTTTCTTAAGATTCCATGTTTGCTATGATATTTATATTTAAATAATTAATTTACACTTGTCCATGGATGTATTCTACTAGGTGCTAGCATTCAAAGAGGAGCCAAGCCATGAATTGATAAAAAATGGGTTAATTATGTGTTATGAGTATATGTTGAAGAATGAAAGTTTAATCGAACAATTTGTAAGTATCTATTTTGTTTAACTTTTCTTCTTTTATAATTAATGAAAAAACAAGAAATTTTTGTATTGATTATATCAACTATGCTTTGTCATGTGGTATTAAACATGTAGGAAACAAAGTATGGAATGCATACATCAGAGGATATTTTGAGAGAATTCATGAAGAATGGATTCTAAAGAATGTGTACTGTTTATGAAATACACTTGAAGAATGGTACCTTTTCATTCAAAAGGATGCCAAGATTGAATGCATTATGATGTATGAATCTCTTGAGTCGTTCTACCTTCATCACCTTCCTGTGCTTGAGATATCTGATCTTTCAATGTTGAGTATAAGAAACTCCTTAATTCCCCAAATTTATGACCCTTGAAAATAATTCCTTATTCCTCTTTAATATCCATGTGCTCTATCCAAAATAGCTTCTTGATACTGCTTACTACTTCTTTATTCTTTCAAACCACCTCTTGTCTTGAGAGGGGCCCCACCAAAATAAAAATGTTTTATGCTATATTTTACTTTATTTACCTTTATTAGTACACATATCATGTGCCACTTTATTCTCCTTTCCTTCCCATAGGTATCTTGGCATATTCACGCATGTGATTCCAAGCCTTGCCCAGAGGGTATTCATTCTTGTTTATGTTTCTTGCCAACTCATTCAGATAGGTGTATATTTCATAGTACTGTTGGGGAAGGTTCTTAAAAATTCCTTTCAGTATGTGAAAAATCTCAAAATCCCCTACCAACATCTCTAGGACATCTTTCCCTAGTAAAACCCCCTACAACCTGTCAAAACTTTTGTCATTATTATCTCTCTTCTCCAACTACTCTTCATACTTATTTTATAAGAGTATGTCTCCATTTCCATCCCAAGGGGGTGGAAACAAAAGTTTGGGGTGCTAAGTGAGAATTCTTTTTAAAGAGGCTACCTCCCCTACCATTTCATGTAATCTATTTTCAAAAAATTTCATGATCCTTCTTAGTAAGAACTTTTTTAGCATCAATTATGATGTTAGTTATGTCATTAACATTTAGGTCCTTGAGGTAATATTTAGTCCTACTGTTAAGATATTTTAGAATTTCACTAGACAAATCTAGTTTTTTTGCTATCTCACTGGATGTATTTCTTATGTATTTCTTGGCTAAGGTGAGTAACTTCATCTCATACCCTATTAAGGAGAAGTGTGACCAATTTTCAGATATCAATGTGGATATGTTATCCTAAATTACATGCTTGGCATCTTTAAGGGATAATTTTCCTATAACTTTGGTCTTTAATTTCTTCATCTCTTTTAGAGCCTCATCCTTGGAAACATTTATCACACACAAAAAAACTTCCCTACTATTTGATTTCCCTTCCAATTCTATCACCCTTTCATATTTATTTTTCAGTTGGTTGGTCATAGTGCCTAGATCCATCTCTTTCACACTAAGGTCAACCATCACTTTATCTAGGAATTCTACTAGGTCATCCAAGATGGTCTACTCTATTATGGACTTTACTGTTTGGACTAGCTAAGTCTGTTGTTTCTCGAGAGTCTCATTTTATTCCTCCAACCTCTCATTTTCATGGTGCAACCTTGCTATGACCTTCTTACTTTGAACTAGATTGTGATAGAGATGCTCTTTTTCTTGATGGTTGGTTTCCAACTCCGTGGTTTGCACATATTGAGGTTTAGGGAGGCTAGGCCTCTTTCTCAAAACCTTGATCTCAATATGTTTCTACTTCATCAACTATCCTATAGAAGAGGAGTATTTGGGGTCTATTCCTAGAGATATTATCTTCTTTTCAATATCTACTATATTTGTTTGATTTTCCTTGGTGGTAATCTTTTCTTGCTTCAGTTTCCTATTAACAGTGTGCACCATTTCCCTCATCTTCCTCTCACTAGCATAGGATTGAAGCACCCATCCTTTAAATGACATGTCACTTGTCTACTGATGAAACTCAATTACATTAGTGGGTTGAATCTTTCCCATATTGAGTTTGAAATAAGTTTCCTTTTAGTCTACAACAATGATGGGATTTGGCACCTTTGACTCCAACAAGGCCAAATTAAAGGTGTCTTGTTGATAAGAAATTGTTGTTAGTATCTTTGTCTACATTGTCTCTCCCCTTGCTTGGGGGTACATCTCCTTTTTCATATCCCTATTGTGCCTTGTAATGTCCAAGTAGAGAGAGAATAAGGAGGGTTTCTTTTTTGTTGCTTCCCCACAAACAATTGTTTTCTTAATGGATCTTGTTGATAGCAAGGTCGAGGGGAGGTGCTCAATAATTAAGGCTTCTCTCTCAACCTCACTCTCCCCTTGAATTATCTATGGCACACCTTTTACTTTATCCAATCTACCTATCACACATTCTTTTGTTTCCACCTCCTCATCCCCCTTAGGAATTTTTTTTGTTTCCCATTTGCATCCATCCTTGACTACATTTCTAAGAATGATATTTTTATACTATGAGTGGTTTGGACTCTGTCGTCTTGGGATGGTGAGGTATTTGGGTTGGGAGTCTCATTTAATAGGATCTTCTTTACCTCCTCCCAATACCCTAGGTTTGTATTTCTCTCTACTAAGACATTGTGTTGATGATTGTATGTTGGATTTATTGCAACAATGACACCATGGGGTTCATATATCCACCCTTCCCATTTCTCAAAATCAAATCGACATCTCTTTTGTTGCAACAAAATTTTTTCTTTGCTGAAACAAAAAGGGGCCAACATATTTTCGCAATGGGAAGGTGATGGATTTTCTGTGTTGGGAAAAAAGAAATGACCAGACATCAATCTTTTTCTAATATACTCCAGAGCCAACATTATTGGTGTTAAGAAACTAGGGATCCTGAAGGGAACTTATTCAAAAATGTAAACTTTAATTATAGTATGGTCCTATACTAGGTATCAATATCCTTTCCTACCATCCTTGATCAGTTGTATAATGTGCCTAATTCATGGGATGACTCTGGGAAGTGGGGTGTCTTGTATTAGGCTATATGGGGCCCTCATGTACTTTTTTTTCATACAAGATGAAATCTCTATTTTGTTTTTGTCTTCTCATCTCTTGGCTCCATTCATTGGTTGGATTTAATCTCCCAGTATCATATGTGATTTTCATTCCCCAAGATTCAAAGTAGGGGTGGTTTTGGGAGAGGATGAGATATACCAGTTAGAATTGATATATGAAGGATTTGGTGCTATGGAAATTCTCTAGTTGAGCTTGCATGAACTCGTCTAGGAGATAAAATTAGTTAAAGTTGGGAAGAATCATGGAGGTTAGTGACGATAAAAGAGAGAAAAACCCAAAGATAGCCTCATCAACTACCCTGCCATGGTCATAACCTAGGATTTGGTAGATAATGGCCAGAGCTTTCCTGGTAGTTGTAGGGAACATGCCATATTTAAATGGAGGTGAGGTAGTTGGCACTAGAGTATTAGGGGATAAAATTTTCCTAACATCCTTTCTTTATCAGTTTGAGACAACTCTTGATATTTGGCCTCTAAAGTATGTTCTTCTAAGGTCTCAAAGAGGCTTCAGGGAAATAAATAATTTGGGATAGGGAATCTCGGGATATAGTGCAGGAAATTCGATGCCCATCTACAGACAATCATTGTACCCTGATTATCTTGGTAATTCGTTGCACACTAGTGAACAATGTCAAGGAAATTGAAAGTATGTGGGATGTTGACTGGTCCATGTTCGATTCCCATTTGTGTAGAAAATACTGACCATTGTTAGCATTGGTCTGGGAACTTTAAATGATTTTTCATAGGTCAAGAAAAGACAGGGAAAGATAAAAAATATTTCCATCTCGGTCAATTAGGGTCTCATCTATAGTTGAATGCTTCTTAGAGGACTACGACTTGCTACGGTTTGTAACAATAGCCATTTTACTAATTCAATGATAGAAATAAATTACATCAGTGAATGTAGGGACTACAAGAGTTCTTGGGCTACCTTTTGAATGTTGGAGGCTGTGTAGGAGGAGGTTGTTGTAGTTTGTTTGAAATATTGGGCATCTAACTTGGCACTTTGGAGATGGTTCTCTTTGTGTGCAATGATGGTTTTTTCCCTTATTTTAACTTTTTGATTCATGTGGCACGAGGACATACCACATGTCATTGGGTTTAGGGTTGTTGATTCATGCCCTTAGTCACTTTTGGTGGGTCCCTCTTACCCAAGTGTCAATTGTTGGTTGGTCTTTGCAGATGCCTTCTCAGCAGGTGCACATGTCTTTTGTTAGTCCTTGGGTCCACTGTAGTATGACCTCTGACTGTGTAATTTCAGCAGCACGTGGTTCTTCATCAGCTTCTAGGCATGTATCGTGTGAGGGGGAGAGGGGTGGTTTTCCCCCAAACCACAAACGACTATCGCATGCACCCAATGGTGGTTTTCCATTTTCCCTTTTGTGATGCAACGCTATTTAAAAGTAGATGTGTGTCTAGTGTTAAACCACTATTGCATCTCCAAGGGGTCATTTAAGCTCTTGTATGTTTGTGATGCGACATGTGATGAGAGTCATCGATCAAACTCTCTTTCGATATCTTTGGTGATTCCCACCCCCCTCCCTCATGCATCCTTTGGCCCTCAATATTAACCCATGGTTCTGCTATAGACTTCCTCCGCCAACAATTTAGAGCACTTCTAGGTCGCAATAAGCCCTATTTTCCACCCCGATAGGTGCTTACGCTCAATTTAGGAAGGTTTTTTTTTTTTACTTTTTTCATTATTGCACACACAATTAGGTTTTTTCCTTTGTCCATAGGATATAGAAGTTATCCCCTTTGTCCCTAGTAGGCCCAACTAAGGTCCTGTGGCCTCACTAATTTCTTTATTGATGACATAACTAAATCTTGTACTAATAGATGAGATAAGAAAAAAATAGTTTTCAATACTTTAGTATCTTGGTTAGTCTTTATGATAGTGAAGTTTGAGCCCACAAAATCCATAATGAGACTTGGAACAAAAATGAGAAAATCAAAATCTCCTTCATAACCTATAATTAAATAATTAAATGCAACATTTTGTATCCCATTCTCTTGATTTTAACTTGATGACATACTCCCACAAAATGTAAAACTATGATTATATATTTAAATTATATACACAAATTGCTCAAGTTATGTAAATATATGCTATTTCTATGGATTCTAGTATGAGCATGGACACCACAAGCTCAAAAGAGGTTGGGCTAGAGATTGCATGGTTTAGATTAACTATTGGAATATAAAAGAAGACAATCATATTGATAATTTTGATAATAATAAATCTTAAAACCCTATGAAGTTTAGACATAAGGTGTGGAGAGGAAATTAAATCACTTATATGAGCAAGCTAAAACAATACAAAGAACCTATAAATTCTAATTTAGTTTGACCAAAACTACTTTTCCAACATTATGAGATTAAAGTATAAAATGAATTAATTTGTTTCCAAAATGAGGACCAATTTCCATGACCTTCATAATGAAACTAGTCATTACACTAACCCAAAGACACATAGGGGGAGGAAATTTGTAAAATTTCGATATAAAGGAGGTTGATGATAAGCATTATTTCTTTGTCTTTCTCTATCCATAATAATATGTGGCATAGCTTAACTAAGTTTCATAATCTGCTTACTCTTTAGGTGCTCCTAGCGTACAAAAACCATCATGATATTGGCACTTTCATTTCAATTGTGTTCAAATTTAGAGATAACATTTTGAAGCACATTTAGTTACATAATCTTTATTTATCTAATAGACCTTATAATTTGGTCTTTTCCAATCATA
>SNQJ01S0162540.1:0-21277 GCA_010110895.2 Picea sitchensis
TTTGGACTAAATAGTACTACATCTTTTCGTTGGTCTTATAATTGTAGGTGTCTATTTGAATATTATTACAAAATGTGAGTTCTATTGTGGACATTGCTTTATCCTCTTCCTAAATATTGAACTTCATTGCTTTATCCTCTTCCTAAATATTGAACTTCATCCTTACTACTGTTATTATTTTCAAAGTANTAAATAGTACTACATCTTTTCGTTGGTCTTACAATTCTTGGTGTCTATTTGAATATTATTACAAAATGTGAGTTCTATTATGGACATTGCTTTATCCTCTTCCTAAATATTGAACTTCATCCTTACTAGTAGTAAGATGACTTGGTTTCCATATTGGTTTCATTAGCAATACCAATTTCTCCTTCCCCTTTATTATGGACATTGCTTTGTCCTCTTCCTAAATATTGAACTTCATCCTTACTAGTAGTAAGAGGACTTGGTTTCCATATTGGTTTCATTAATAATACCAATTTCTCCTTCCCCTTTCAAAGCCATGTTAGGTTAATCATTGAGTGCTTGTGGTTTATTGTGGCACATGGTTTTAGCCCATGGTTTTCATGCGATGGAAGTGTATTTAAGAGGATTATTGTCTACATTATAATGTGTTTCAAATGGATGGTGTTGGTTGAATTGGGCATTGTCTCGGTTGACTTGATCAAGGGTATTGAAGATATCTTTGTGTGGTTTTCTTGGGTTTGGATTTAGACATTAGATATGTAATTTTATCTACGTGTGCACAGTTGTGTTTATGTCTCTCTTGTAGGTGGAAAATTGCATATGGTATTGGAGCCTAGGTAGGATTGGAATCTCTAGAGAGAGTGGTTTGTGATATTGAGAGCCTTAGGTTGATGTCAACATAGAAAAAGTGGGGTTCTCAGAAGCAATTGGGGAAAAATTCTCATGGCTAATGAGAATGTCATTTCTAGAAAATCTCTACATGATGGTATCAGGTTAAGAGAACTTTTTCATTTGGTGGGAGCTTGTGTTATGCCTTACAACACCCTAATATTTGACCTAAGGAGCTCTATTATATGATATAATTTCTTTTGAAGCTAGGAAATTGAGAAGCACACGAATAAATATTTTTTTTGGCTTGAAAGCACATCATAAGAATGGGCATGGTATATGTGTGATGCTATGACCAATGGATGATATGCCAAGTTCATATAGTTGCAATTCAAATCAATCCTCTCCTTTCTTCTTTTGTAAATTTCTTATGAGTAAAATTCATACACATAACAATAAAACAAGTGCCATTTCCATAGTTAAATAGGACCCTGGTGGTTTGATGTGAATTGATATTTTTCATTCTTTGATACTACTTGGATCTCTAATTGTGTGTAATTTATGTAGAGTGCCTTTTGGTGCATGATGGGAAAAGGTTTTTCATTGTGTACAAAATCACTGGCACACCATTTTTAATTATTGCAACTATATTACTTTTTTGAAGCTTGTGTTTTTGCTATAATATAAGAGACACTTTACATCGTTTAACCTTAATTACAAATTACAATTCAATTGTGTGTTACAGAATTCATAGGAGTTACAATGAAAATATAATTTTGACAAAAGGGGACTATGTTGACCTCCTAATTAATGGTCAAGTTATTGGGCTAAGAAGGGTTGAATCTATAGACACTGGGACTTATTGTGGCATCTCCATAGTTAAATAGGAACTTAGTGGTTTGATGTGAGTTGATATTTTTCATTATTTGATACTACTTGGATCTTTAATTGTGTGTAATTTATATGTAGAGTGTCGTTTGGTGGATTGTGGGGAAAGGTTTTTCATTGTGTACAAAATCACAAGCACACCATTTTTAATTATTGCAACTATATTAATTTTTTGAAGCTTGGGTTTTTGCTATAATATAAGAGACACTTTACATCGTTTAACCTTAATTACAAATTACAATTCAATTGTTTGTTACATAATTCATAGGAGTTACAATGAAAATTTAATTTTGACAAAAGGGTACTATGTTGACCTCCTAATTAATGGTCAAGTTATTGGGCTAAGAAGGGTTGAATCTATAGACACAGGGACTTATTATGGAAGAGAAAGGGTTAGTGCAGACTATGGGACTTATTGTGGAAGAGAAAGGGTTAGTGCAAACTATGTTACGGTTTTGATAATTGATGTCACTCAACCACATATGATTGTGGACGATGTTGATGAAGGGGACACACATCCATGGAAGATCATAGATTTGAGAAACAACATAGGTAAATTGAAATCTCAAAGCATGTGTTAAGTGTTATCGATAGTATATTGAATGTTTATTTTAGCAAATACTATTAAGTGTTATTGATAGTATACTGAATGTTTTTTTTAGCAAATATTGAGTTTCTTTAATTTTGTGTACAAATGCAAAATGTTTCTTCTGCATTTTCTATTAGAGACAAGGTAG
The DNA here is from genome assembly GCA_010110895.2 of Picea sitchensis. Taxonomy (NCBI): domain Eukaryota; kingdom Viridiplantae; phylum Streptophyta; class Pinopsida; order Pinales; family Pinaceae; genus Picea; species Picea sitchensis. Next base: position 2,421 of record SNQJ01S0162540.1, read on the forward strand.
ATCTTCTACAATATGGAGTGAAGGTAAGTGAGGTCTCCATATTCAATAAATAGCTTCGTCATAAGGTGCATGGAAGGATGGTAAAGAAAGGATGCATAGTGGTTAAAATTAAGAAGGTGTTAAAACATGATGCTCCTCTACCACATCCAACAGGATTTGAGCATACACTAGGGGATGCATTGGAATCTTATGAGATTTGGACATAATCATATTTGGAACACCATTGTCATGATCATCCCACAAATATAAGTTTGACAAAAGGGGACTATGTTGACCTCCTAATTAATGGTTAAGTTATTGGGCAGTTATTGGGCTAGGAAGGGTTGAATATGAAGACATTGGGACTTATTATGGTAGAGAAAGGGTTGATGTAGACTATGTTACAATTTTGATAATTGATTTCACTCAACCACATTTGATTCTAGAATATGTTGATGAAGGGGACATACATCCATGGAAGATCGTGGATTTGAGGCACAACATAGGTAAATAAAAATATGAAATCATGTGTTAAGTGTTATTGATAATATATTGAATGTTTATTTTATCAAATATGGTTAAGTGTTATTGATAGTATACTAAATGTTTTTTTTAGCAAATACTAAGTTTGTTTAATTTCGTGTATAGGTGCAAATGTTTCTTCTGCATTTTCTATTGGAGACAAGGTAGAACTTCTACAATGTGGAGTGAAGGTAGGTGAGGGATCTATATTCAATAAATATTTTGGTCATAAGGTGCATGGAAGGATGGTAAAGAAAGGATGCATAGTGTTTAAAATTGAGAAGGTCTTAAAACATGATGCTCCTCTACCACATCCAACAAGATTTGAGCATACACTAGGGGATGCATTGGAATCTTATGAGATTTGGCCATAATAAGATTTGGAACATCATTGTCATGATCATCCCACAAATATTCCCAAAGATAGGGTTACATTCACATGTACAAAAGTTTTTATTACACATGGATGCATAGGAGCAAGCACGTGCATTGCCAAAGGAATGATATTTAATGTTTATAAGGATGACATGGTTGAGGGTGAAACACTAGGTGAAATGGACTTTTTTGTTTGTGTGGGAGAGATACATGGAAATTGTGAAAGATGTAGGATAGGGGATAGCTCTATACACTGTTTGGTTAGATGGCCAATAAATAAATTGGTGTACAACAAAGGTGAGATGTTAAGGGTCAAGGAAACGTTCAAGGAACCACCCAAGGAAATGGTGATATGGGATGTGATAGAGGACAAAAGTCCCTTAGAAAATTATGATGGGGATCTTTATAATGAAAAAAATGTAGACTCAAATGATATGCATGTAACGAGGCCATATAAAAAGATTAAATGAGTTATGGCTACAAAAAAAGTTGCAAAATGTCAAACAAGGATAGATGAAGAGAAAGAAATCTGATTTTGGCAGAGGATGAATGTTGTTAACAAGATTTTCTTCAACATGTGGATAGGAAGGCCATTGCAGTTGCTAGAAGGAGTATAGAACACATAAATAAAAATGGTTTTCGAGAATTTGTCTTGAATTCACTCCTTTCAAACGCAGTCATGTCAGAAAGACATGGCCATGGCTTATCTCCTATTGTTAGAAAATTTAAGGGCATGGGATTTAGTGGTATAATTATTTGTAAGAAAGAATGGTACAAGATACATAAGATTCCTGAGAGCACCTTCTATAAGTACCAACATTATTTCCAACATGGACACATCGAAGCCATTCATGGTAACACCAACACATGCAAAGCATGTGCACATACCATGGCAGCCATAGAAATATTACACAAAATTGTAATGGACAATTCAAATTATTCACCAAACCAAACACATCAAGTTGAAAAATATGGAAGGTTTGCTCATTTAAGATTATTTCCTTCTAGTTACACACAAAGTTTTTTGTTAAATGAGATCAATGAGGCTCTTCAAAATATCAATTACCCATCAATATCACAACAAGAAAGATCTGGAATACTCATTTTCAAGATGTGCCATTCTCAAAGAATACCAACTTCAGTAAATGTAGTGAATGTATCATGTTGAAAGAACAGATGAAGTCAACAACTAAAAAAGAGTTGCAAGAAATGACACAAGGTATATTGAACACACATAACAAGATTGTTATGTGTGGAAGATATTGCTACTATTCCCATATAATTATGTCAGAGTGGTTTCCAAATGATTATTTGTCGAAATCTATTGCAGGAACAAACTTGGGTTTGTCATTGATAGGTATGCTAACACATGGGCATAAGACATGAGGTTTTGGTCATTTTTCCCTACCATTTACACATATGGGATCACAATTTACCATTACATCCCTTGCAAAGTGCTTGAGGGACCTTGAAGACCCATACCTTGATATGTATGGTGATTTTCTTTATGAGAGTGGAAGTTATAGAAACTCACTCTCAAATGAATTACTAGACAATAATATTTACTCAAAATGTAGAGTGTACAAGGATTATTTTCTATCTCATATAATATCAAAAAATCGGAATGTTGATTTTGTTGTTAGAGTTGGACAATGCAACAAGTGATAATAAGAATCATTATCTTTTCATGTTTCTATCACTTTTAACTACACTTGGTGTCTTCATCACTATTGAGGTTGGGTTCTTTATTGTGGGACACACTCATGAAGACATAGATGGAACCTATGGAAGAATGTCTTCCAACTTGAAAAGTAAAGACATATATTATTTACTTGAAATGATGGATACATATCACACAATTGAATAAAAATGAGTTTTTCCACCTACACTGATTGACAAGGTGTATGACTTCAAAATTTTCCTTAATTGATACATCAATGAGGGAAAAAATGCACTAGTCAGACATCTTAATGTCCAATACTTCCAATTTGTTGTACTCAATGATGTTCCAGTACTAAGGTATAAAGAATCCATCAAATATATTGAGTGGTCAAAACCAATTGAGTTGTGGAATGTAGATGAGCAAGGTTGACCTAAATTTCCCACTGGGAAGCCATCTTTCTTAGGTCCCAAAGAGAATTATGTCTATTTAAAAGAACTAAAGGAAGGAATAACATCATACATACAAATGTGGAAAGACATTGTCGACAATGATGATTCACCAATTGTTACAGAGGAATGGAAAAATAAAGTAGAGTATTGGAAAAGAGTTCTTAGTACATTAGATGAAATCTACAATGATCATATAATAGTGGAAGGAAGTGATTCATTTTCTAAGGATTTATGGCCCAAGACAAGGAAAATTGTCAATGCTAACTGTAATGCACTCTATGTAATCTCAAGTACTATGGATGGGGATTTTGATAATGTGACAGATGAACCAGTATATGTTCGACCCAAGTGAAACAAGCCAAATCTAACATTCAATTCTATGGTTTATGTTGAAAAAGGAAAGATGTTCCTAGTTAAATCATGAAACGATGATGAAGGGGAGATGATTTGGATGGAAAAATCCACCTTGGATATCTTCCAATATGATCAAAGTGAAACTCTTCATGTAAAATTTGATTGGTGGAAGCCTAGTTCAGGGAAATACACAGGAAAAATATTAGAACAATATTGAGTACCAAATCCTGATCACACAGAAGTTGAATCTATTCCAATTAATACCATTGTTTGGGCATGGATGCCAAAGGAAGAACATTGCAAGAAGACCAAGATAAACAAATGTGGTGTAGAAGTTGTACTTGATCTAGGAAGACCAGGATAAACAAATGTGGTGTAGAAGATGTACTTGATATACTTGAGCGGATACCATGAGATCATGTGGAGATGATTCATGAATGTAATTTTGTCCTTTGAAGGATCTAATAATATACATGAAGATACACTTTTTCAATGTTTGTTGTATATCGAATGTTCTTTTCATATTATTTTTTGAGGAGTTTTATATTATTTAATACATGTATATAAATTTTGGCTCAGCTTCAATGTATTCATGTGAAGATGTTTTATGAAAATTACTTGACACCATTCAATATTTAACCTTTCAATGCTTTGTTTAGATCAACATAATTTTTCACTATATCAACCTTGCATAATCAAATCCAATAATGCACTTAAAAACATTTTCTAGATTTGGTCTATTAAAACTATATTGAAGTAGCTCATTGGTATTATTTTCAGTATAAAACGTTTAAACACTTCATGAATAAATAATAGTCCCTTGCAATATAGTATCAAGTGAGTTTCCCCTAATATTCGTTATTATATTTGATATAAATCAAATTGTGCTACTCTCTTGCATTCTAATTCATAATAATTTGATTTTGATAGTTAAACAACTTGCAAACTTTAAAGTGGTGTGAACATTATACTCAACATAGATAAAATAGTTAGTTAGTATCAATTTTCAAAATGGCTATTAATAGTAACAAACACAATTAATGTGTCGTTAAACAAATTTATAGGTAAGAATTTTCTTACACAAACTATTATTCATGAGTCAATTTTTGATAAACTTTGCTTTAATAGAAAGATACAAATATTAATGATAATAGAAATTATGTAAAGAATCTAAGTTTTAGAGGAATATTAATATGTTCTTTTCAATATAATATGTTCAAACACTTCATGAATAAACATTGAGCATTTGCAATGTTAGTTCAAATCCCTATGGTATTTAAGAAAAATCAAATTATTACTACTGTTTCTATTATTATAATTCTTAATTGATTTTGATTATTAAAAATTAATACATGTATATAAATTTTGGCTCAGCTTCAATGTATTCATGTGAAGATGCTTTATGAAAATTACTTGACACCATTCAATATTTAACCTTTCAATGCTTTTTATGAAAATTACTTGACACCATTCAATATTTAACCTTTCAATGCTTTGTTTAGATCAACATAATTTTTCACTATATCAACCTTGCATAATCAAATCCAATAATGCACTTAAAAACATTTTCTAGATTTGGTCTATTAAAACTATATTGAAGTAGCTCATTGGTATTATTTTCAGTATAAAACGTTTAAACACTTCATGAATAAATAATAGTCCCTTGCAATATAGTATCAAGTGAGTTTCCCCTAATATTCGTTATTATATTTGATATAAATCAAATTGTGCTACTCTCTTGCATTCTAATTCATAATAATTTGATTTTGATAGTTAAACAACTTGCAAACTTTAAAGTGGTGTGAACATTATACTCAACATAGATAAAATAGTTAGTTAGTATCAATTTTCAAAATGGCTATTAATAGTAACAAACACAATTAATGTGTCGTTAAACAAATTTATAGGTAAGAATTTTCTTACACAAACTATTATTCATGAGTCAATTTTTGATAAACTTTGCTTTAATAGAAAGATACAAATATTAATGATAATAGAAATTATGTAAAGAATCTAAGTTTTAGAGGAATATTAATATGTTCTTTTCAATATAATATGTTCAAACACTTCATGAAAAAACATTGAGCATTTGCAATATTTAGTTCAAATCCCCAATGGTATTTGAAAAAAATCAAATTGTACTACTTTGTTTCTATTATAATTATTAATTGATTTTGATTGTTAAAAAAATTAATAATAAACATTAAACACATTATTAATATCAATGCCATTAAATAACTTTATAGGTAAGAAATTTCTCATATATTAATTTATTATTGATGAAGTAAACCTCTATAATAATAATAATAATAATAATAATAATCTATTTTTAAGGTCACCACCAGACACCAAATTGGTGTATCATATCTCATGTGCCCAACTATTTTACTGGTAAAGTCTAAGGAGGTATACACACCCTAACCCTCTTCTGGATACTTAAATTTTAATAGAAAATAACAAATAATAATAAAAATAAATTTTGTTGCTATTCTAATTCATAATTTATTTTGATCAATTCAAGGGTAAACTTAGACTTAATAATGAAATATTTTCTCTTTTAGACTTTAAAAAAGCTCCAACTTCTTATAATAAAATATAATATTAACATCAATGTCATTAAATAATTTTATATCATTAAATAATTTTATAGATAAGAAATTTATCAAAAAATTAAAAATAAACTATGAACACATTATTAAGATCAATTTCATTAAATAACTTTACACATTATTAAAATCAATTTCATTAAATAACTTTATAGGTAAGAAATAAATTTTGTTGTTATTCTAATTTATAATTTATTTTGATCAATTCAAGAGTAAACCTAGACTTAATAATGAAATATTTTCTCTTGTGGACTTTAAAATGACACCAACTTTCTAAAATAAAATATATTACTCAATACAAAAAATATTAGTTACTACTACAATAATAAAAAATGCAATAGTAATGAACACATTAGTATTATGCCATTAAAGAGATTTATAGGTCACTTGAAAATGGTGCCATTCTCTTAGACATACTATAGTACCTCAAATTTGAGATTGTTACTATAATATAAATTTATAACTAAAATTTAGGTTAATAATAGTAATAGACATTGATTATTAATGACATTAAATAAATTTAGAATGAGAAATTTCTTACAAATCTGTTATTCATAATGTAATCATTTATCAACTTAGCTTTTAATAGAAAATATACATAATAATAATAGAAATAAATTATGATGTTATTCTAATATATAATTGATTTTGATTATTAAAACAATAAACTTAATACATAGTAACTCACATATAATATTTTCTTTTTCTTTTCTTGACTATATTTTTAATACAAAAATACAAATAATAGGAGAAAAAAAAATTCTTGCTATATTTTTAATACAAAAATACAAATAATAGTAGAAATAAATTTTGTTGCTATTCTAATTCATAATTTATTTTGATGAATTCAAGACTAAACTTAGACTTAATAATGAAATATTACTATAATATCAATTTATAACTAAAATCTAGGTTGATAATAGTAATAGACATTGATTATTAATGACATTAAATAAATTTAGGGTGAGAAATTTCTTACAAATCTATTATTCATAATGTAATCAATTATGAACTTAGCTTTTAAACTTAGACTTAATAATGAAATATTACTATAATATCAATTTATAACTAAAATCTAGGTTGATAATAGTAATAGACATTGATTATTAATGACATTAAATAAATTTAGGGTGAGAAATTTCTTACAAATCTATTATTCATAATGTAATCAATTATGAACTTAGCTTTTAATAGAAAATATACATAATAATAATAGAAATAAATTATGTTGTTATTCTAATTTATAATTGATTTTGATTGTTAAAACAATAAACTTAATAAGTAGTAACTTACATATAATATTTATTTTCTTTTGTAGACTATAAAATATTTTCAACATTCTAATGTAATAAAATATAGTACTCAATATAGACAATATTATTTATTATGTCTAGAATTAAAATTGTCATAATAGTAAGAAACACATTGGTATTATGTCATTAAATAGATTTTATATAGATCACTTTAAAATTGTGCCAACCTTCTACTAGTATCCTAACTCAACATTATTTAGTATATTAAATTATAATTAAATATTATTTACTATGTCTAGAATTAAAATTGTCATAATAGTAAGAAACACATTGGTATTATGTCATTAAATAGCTTATAAGAATTAAAATTGTCATAATAGTAAGAAACACATTGGTATTATGTCATTAAATAGCTTATATATAGGTCACTTTAAAATTGTGCCAACCTATACTAACTCAACATTAGTTATTATATTAAATTATAATTAAATTGGTTAATAATAGTAAAATTGTGCCAACCTTATACTATATACTAACTCAACATTAGTTAGTATATTGAATTATAATTAAATTGACATTAGTTAGTATATTGAACCATACTTAAATTGGTTAATAATAGTAAGAAACACAATGTTATTAATAACATTAAATAATACCAATCAACTTAGCATACTAACTCAACTAACATAATGTTATGTTGTGTTAGTATGCTAAGTTGATTGGTATTATTTGTTAGTTATTATATTGAATTATAATTAAATTGACATTAGTTAGTATATTGAATTATAATTAAATTGGTTAATAATAGTAAGAGACACAATATTATTAATATCATAAAATAATACTAATCAACTTAGTTTTTAATACAAATTATAAATAATAGTAACATAAATAATGTAAGGAATCAAGTCTAAGACTTAGACTTGCTTATGCAAGTTTATGTAAATTTGATTTTATATAGTTTATCGATAAATCTATCAAAACAATGATGAATATATAAAAAAGACATAGATTTGCTTATGCAAGTTTACGTAAATTTGATTTTATATAGTTTATCCATAAATTTATCAAAACAATGGTGAATGTATACAAAAGTAGTTAACCAATCAATTTTTTAATTCCACAATTTGAAAAAACACAATCTTGCTAATATAGTTCGAAATTCTAGATCTATTCTTTTTTATTTAGATCCATTCTTTTACTTAAGACACAAGTTAAGATGTAGCTAAATCAAGATCCACTATTATGATCTAGATCCATTTTTTATTTTTTTTAACTGAAACAGTTATGTATTTTATTGATTGGAAAATCCAGCTGGCCGGAGCCTTACATCCTTCACAAGAGCCTTCTACCTTCTACATTCTTTTACAAGCTGCTGTCCTTTTGAAGGAATACATATTTTTACTGGGTCTCCACCGTTTATGCTGAGTTCTCCTTGGGCCAAGAGGAAACCTTCGTTGGCTAATTTGTCTGCTTCTTTGTTTGAGTCTCTGAGTATATGGTAGCACTTGAAGGAGGTGAAGTCTTTAAGAATGTGTCTTAACCTTAGCAGATTCTTGTTTAGGCCAGCGTATTTAAACTGTCCTATTGAATGAATCATTTTGATCAAGATCTCGGAGTCTCCAAACGCTTGTAGCTCCCGATGTCCTCTTTCCTTGGCTATCTGGAAGACTTTTATCAAGCTCATGATTTCTGCTTGGTTGTTAGTTCACTGTCCGAGACCCCAACAAAAGGTTTCTAATATTTCCCCTTCGCTGGAGTAAATGATTCCTCCAGCTCCCGCTGTCCCAAGGTTTCCTTTGGAGGCACCATCGAAGAAGACTGAAGTTGTACCTTGCTTCTGCCACCAACTCTAGAATATGTCGTGATTGTCTCTTAGCCTCCATTCTGTTTCAAGATGGGGTTTTTCAGTGCTATGGATCCGAAGGTTCAACATGGAGGCATTGAGCCACTTTTTTTCTTCCTGCTGCAGCGAGGTGTCGGTTTTGTGGTTTTGGGAGCTCAAAGTTTCTAGGAGGAGGCCTTTTGATTTTGCTGCTACCATGTTTGGGATCCACTCTGTGTTGTTGAAAATTTTCTCATTCCTTGCTAGCCATAGCTTCCAACACATGTACTTGGGGATGGAGATCCAGATTCTGGCCCATAAGGTTTTCAAGGAGAGCGAAGGGTAACTATCCTTCCAAGTTGTAAATAGATCCACTACTGAGATGTTGGTGGGGGCAGCGACCTTGAGGCCATGGAGGATAAGCTGCCAGACTTTGTTTGCGAAATGGCAGCCTACAAATAAGTGATCCGAGGTTTCCATGGCTTCTCTACATAAAGAGCATCTGTGTGGACCGACAATATTTATTTTCAATAAATTTTCACTAGTCAAAATCTTTCTATGCATTAGTGTCAAGAAGAAGAAATTTACCTTCGGGATCGCCATTGAGTCCCATACCTCCAACCAAAACCTTGCCGAGAGTGGTCTATTTTTTTGTTGCTGTAGCAGAGCGTAGCCTTTAGCTGCTGAATATGTTCCTGTGGGTCCCCAACCCCAGGTGTCTTTTTCTATCATATGCACAAGAGATGCCTCTCGAAGCTCTGCTTTGAGCATTTCAAGTTGCCGGAGGAGACGATCTGGGACATTGCCGAATTGCCACTCTGACCAGGAGCCGTCTTCATCCCACTTTGATATATCATAGATGCTATGCATAACTCTGCGCTCAAGAAAATCGTGAATTTCCATCAAGCTGGCGTTTGAAACAAGAGGCGAATTCCCCATTATCCTATCTATCCAGAGATTGGTGTGTTTTCCATTGCCAGGGACGCGGTACAGATTTTGGATGAAAAATCGTGCCCCTTTCATGCACAATTGCCATAAAATCGTGGTCTTCCTGCTCGTGGCATTTTGAAGGTTTCTGATTTTGGCATTTGGAATGTATCTGTGTATTAACGTTTTGCTGACAGGATGAGTGGGATCGCTATGCATATTCCACAAGATTTTGCAACCAAGAGTTGTGTTTACAAGAGCTGGATCACGAATCTGCAGCCCACCTTCTCTCAGAGGCCGCTTGGCTATCTCCCAACTGACCAAGTGAAACTTTCTTTGATTCCCTTTCCCACCATGCCACAGGAAATCTCTTAGCAGTTTATTGATATACCCAGCTATCGAATTGGGTGCCATGAGATAGGACGCTTGATAGATCGACAGTGAGGAGATGACTTCTTTTATCAGGGTTAATTTGCTTCCATGGGTGAGCCAATATCCTGCCCAGGCTTCGATTTTTCCTTTGATTTTTGCTAAGAATCCTTCCCATAGGTTGACTCTGTTTATACCCAATGTTAAAGGTAGCCCAAGATACTGTATCTTTTCCCATTTGGAGTGCCCTTTGAACCCCAAGGTGTGTGCTATCTTCTGAATTTCGCGTTCTGCAACATTCCAATTGTAGACAACACTTTTCCTTTCACTTATCAGGGCTCCAGACACCTTGCAGTACACTTGAAGAGTGCCCTTGAATGCAGAGGATACTCTGTTTGAGGCTCCTCCTAGCATGAGAGAGGCGTCCGCGAACAGAGCATGGTTTATAGGCTTAATAGTCTTCGTTATTCGCAAACCTGGGGCTTCCCCTATTATCCTTTCTTGTTCCAACTTCCTGCTGAGGGTATCCGCCATTATTATATATAGAAATGGAGAGAGGGGGCATCCTTGCCTCAACCCCCTCGTAGATTTGAAGAAACTTGTTGGTCTCTCGTTTACCAAGGGGGCAATCCATGGGCTGTGAGTGCAGGCTTGTATCAGTTTTACAAACTTAGGATCAAATCCGAAAGAAAGAAGCACTTGATATAGGAAGGACAAATTTACTCTGTCGAAGGCATTTGCCATGTCTAGCTTTATCAACATGCCTTTCTCTTTTCTGAGGTTGCTGGAGTGCATAGCTTCCTGAACTTGGATTACATTGTCCAAGATATGTCTCCCTTTGACGAATCCTCCTTGCGATTCTGAGATGAGCTTGCCCAGCAGAGGTTTTATTCTTTTTGCAAGGAGTTTTGCAATAATCTTATAAGAGGCATTACATAAGGAAATTGGCCTGAATCTGTCAAAGGAGGCAGGGTTTGTTTCTTTCGGAATTAGAGCTAGGAAAGTAGAATTGGTGTTGCCTCCTATTTTTTCTTTTTGTAGGACTCCTTTTATCATTCTGATGAGGTCAGATTTGATTATATTCTAGCAGATCCTGTAAAAATGGATAGTGAACCCATCTGGACCTGGGGCTTTGTCAAGATCCATGGACCAGATGATTTTGCTGAGTTCTTCTTCGCTAGTTGGGCTCAGAAATGCTATTTTATCTTCTTTTGTGACCAGGGCCAGGATGTTCGTGAGGAAATCTTTGTAGCCTTCTTCATTGTCATCATTCTCTTTGCTGTAAAGTTGGTGGAAGTGTGAGATAAAAACGACCTTTATTTGATCTATTCCTTTGCAAAGCTTCCCATCATTGGTTGTGATCTCGGAGATGTGGTTCCTGGAGAGGAGGGCTTTAAATTGACAATGGAAGTAGGATGTATTTATGTCACCAGCTTCCAGCCAAAGGCTACGGGATTTTAGTCTCCAGTATTCTTCTTCATTTTTGAAGGAGCGGTAAGTTCTGCATTGGGCTGCTTGCTCCTTTTCCAAATCTTTTCTGGCAATATCTATTGTTTCCATTTCATTCTGCACCTGTCCCAACTGCTGCACTAACTCCTTTCTTTGTGTATTGGGATTGCTTTCTAGGAATTTGCTCCATTCCTTGAGGGCTTTTTCTGTTACTTTTAGTTTTTGTTCCCAGACAAAGTTGGCAGAACCAGTAACTAGGGTAGACCATGCCCATCAGACCATCTCTGCGAACCCACTCTTTATTTTCCATAATGGACTGAATCTGAACAGGATTGGGCCTAATTTTTCTTCTTCCTCTAGCAGAAGTAGGATGGGTTTGTGGTCCGAGGTGAGCTTAGGGAGGATGACAGTGGAAATCAGCTTCCTTTCCAACAACAAAATGCTTTGGACCAGAAACCTATCCAATCTGGCAGATATATGTTCCTCCCCTATCCTGTTATTGGTCCAAGTGTACATCCCTTTGCATGGTTTAAAATCCATTAGGTCCCACTGTTATATTATGTCTTCTACTACAAAAATCATTTGGTCCTTGCTGGACCTTCCTCCCCTCTTTTCTTTTCCATTCATGACTAGGTTAAGGTCTCCGACAATGTTTATGTTGTTTGGGGAATTTTGCTCTAGAAACTCATTTAAAGTTTTCCAACATTCTTTCTTTTCAGAGTGCAAAGTCGGAACATATAAATTGAATAATGCGATAGTTAACTTACTTGATATGTGATTCAGCTCTGTAAATATCCAATGCTGAGTGTTGTAGGAGCTGACAAGACTGAACTGTTCTGCCTTCCACAGTGTTGCAATACCTCCGGAAGAGCCCCTTGCGCTGATTTCTTTCCCTGTGTTTTTCTGCCATTTGTTTTTGCTGATCTCTAGAAGGGATTCCCCTTAGATTTTTGTCTCTTGGAGCATGAGGACATCTTCTGGTTCCACTTTCATCAGATCCTTGACCGCTTCAATTTTCGTCGGGTTCCCCAGTCCTCTGCAGTTCCAAGAGACGATTTTCATTACTTGCTGTTGGGGGTGGTTGGGCCTCCTCCTTTTAGAGACCTTATTATTGTGTTTCTGTCGATTGACATTTCTATGGTGGGTTGGCTTCCTTGGGTCTTTTGTCTTTCTACCTCTTCCTCCCTTGCTTCTTTGGGATATTTCCTTCCTACTCTTTTAGCTGGCCTTTCTAGGATCTCGTCCTCCGAGGAGCTTGATGGATCTAGTGCTTTATTTTTGGCTATGTCAGCATATGATGGAGAGGGGGCTACTTCCAGGGTTCCTGTCGTTTGCCCAGATGCCCCTGTATCTTTCCCATTTGGAGGGGGACTTGGTTGTATCCTGCTGTCCATGATTTTTGGTTCTTCTGTGTCATTGTTGGGCTTTTCTGTTTGAGGTCCTGCTTGCGGTGGAGGGTTGGAGCTCCCGTCAATTTTCTCTTGCTCTAGTTTCCCGGGGTTTCCATTCTTCATTGCTCCTTTGGTTCTGGATTTTGTTGTCCCTAGTTTCTGGACTACGATCCACTGATTTGCTTTCGTGTTTTCACTTTCTTCTGCATTCTTTTTTTTGCAGTGCCTTGCGAAGTGGCCGTAGCCGTGGCAGTGCCGGCATTTGAAGGGTAGATGCTCATAGTATAGCTTCTGAATATGCATCTATTCTGCAGCCGTGAGTTTGATTACCTCTGGTAATCCCACTTCCAGATCAACCTCCATGTAGATCCGTGCGCATGAGTACTGATCTTTTCTCACTGCTTGATCTATGTACCTTCCGAGCGTGTTGCCGATTTTATGCAATGATTTTTGATTCCAACAGTGTAAAGGGAGATGAGGTAGACGAACCCACACTGGGATGACAGAGGGAACATCCTAAGCTGGATCGAAATCCGGGGTCCATTTGTTCAGGTATAACCCCTGTGGCCCCATGAAGTATGGGCCATTTTTGAAGATGAGGTTTTTATCTTCAGGGTTTTCGAAGACGAATACAAAGTATCCTTTTCCTACAAAATGACTCTTTATTCCTTCTGATATGAGCGGGTTCCAGTTCCTCTGCACCCAAGCTTCGAAGGATTTGGGAGAGGGCCAGAGCCCGGTGAATTGCCCGACGAGTCCTCTATCTACTAAGTTCACTCTCGTTCTACAAGTTTCTTCCAGAGGCAGTTCAACGCTAGGGATGCATTCCAGTTTCTTCACAAATTTCTATTGTGCTACTGACGACGGTCTCTTGGAGGCTTCGATGACCAGGTTCCTGAAGGCATCCAGTTCTGGAAAAGGGGGAGGGGTAGGGACGACACCCCACCAGTTTCCATGGCTGGGGAGGCCCTGATCGATGCACTGTGCATGCGCTAGGTCGCGTCCTCACGCCCCTGCGCGCTCTGATTCCCGTTTTTTGTTAAACATGTTTTTTGGACAATTACCCTTCAAATGTTTTAATTGTGGTAGAGTAGGACATTTTGCTGCTAAATATCCATATGGAAAAAAGATCTAGATCCATTTAACTTTCAATAGAAAAATATAAATAATAAGAATAAGAATAAATTATAATGATACATGAGAGTTTATAATGATACTTTTATAACAAAAAAATGGTGAATATATACATTCAAATTAGTGAATTAAATGATTTTCTAATTCCTTTTTTGAAAAAACTCAATCTAGATAAAGTTCTAAAATTCTAGATCCACTGAATATTTCAAAATTTAATGAAATATGTGTTAGGTGAAAAAATGCATAATTACAGCATAGCGTTGCGCCAAGTTGAATGGTGAACAAAAAAATATTAATGGGCAATTTTCAAATAGCCATAATGTTATACTCGAGACTTGGAATTGAGCATGGGAGTAGGCGTTGGAAAGGTCCTGGACAATAGAGTAGAAATATTCACCCAAAAAATTGATCTGGGAATTCAATTTTCTAAGAAATTAGAAGAAAGAATTCTGATATATTATTGAACCAGAATGGTTCATATTTTTCATGAAATTATTGAAACAGTTAGCCTGACAAAGTTTTGTTGGATGCACATTTTGCAAACTTAACAACAAAGAGATCATATCAAGATCAACATAGATTCTAGAGGAATGGAAGATACACAAGGAAATTACAACGAGGAAGATGAGATTAGAGGAATGGATGTCCATTTGGGCATTGAAGCAAAAAACTCCAATGGACATGGAGAAGGAAGGGATGAAAACATGAATATGGTAGAGACCATTAAAAATTTACAGAAGGATGTCCAAATCCATAAATATGATAACGAAGGGCTAATCAGAGCCAAGGAGAAACAAGAGGACTTCAACAAGAAGTCAATGTAAAGATTGAACAGAATAGAAAAGAAATTTGATAAGGAGAGTGGCTCAAGAAAATCAAGAAGTCATAGGTCTCCTGATGAGAAAAGAAGAACAAGAAGTGTTACCATACATCACCATCACTCCCCGAGGCATTCCAATAAGAGAATACACAACAACTAAAGTCCATCCCCTCTGAGGAAGTATAAGAGGTCTGAGGTGGATGAGCTACGGGGATAAATGAATGAAATCAAACCTCCTACATTTGATGATGAGCAAGCAAAAGAAGGATGAAGATGCAGAGACATGGTTGTTGGGCATGAGAAAGTATTTTCAACTGCATAATTATTCATATCATGGAGAATGTTTGGTCCAATCTACTGCTCTAGATTAGGCTTAAATTTATTGTCAACCAAGGTAGGTATTCTTAGAGGCACTTGTCTAAACTATATAGACCTAGAAGGATCTGATTTCCTAGATGAAGGTTTACTGTAGCAGGTTCCAACACTCTTTTTACAAGAGTTTGATATTTGGTTCCTCACACACTTTAAACACTCCTTTAATTAAATCTGATCTAACACCCTAAAAACAGAGTGCTCACAATTGTCTGAGATTTAAATCCTTTTACAAGGTTTCAGTTCACAAAAGCTCTTCCAAATCAACACATTTAAATCAAATGCATTAAAACAAAGACCACAGAGATAATCTTGAATTCAATACACAATTAAACCCTCTTACAAGGACTGCTTATTAATCTAGTAATTGAATCCTTCAATTATAACCATGAGCCATGAAATAGAAATGATGACTGGAATTATAAACACAACTTAATTGAAATCTATGAACTCACAACATGAAGATTAAATAAAAAATGCTAATTCAGATCTGAATATATGAATCTAATGGAATCGTGAAGAAAAGTGTACCAACATAACATGGGGGACCTTCCACGCTTGCAAGCACACTTGAAAAAACAACTTCAAATGATGAAAATACTATATCATAACACCATGAATGATCTATCAAAGTCTGGAAATTAGTTATATCAAAACAGAGTTCTGAAGCTCGTACACAGTCTCCTGTCTTTTCTTTGCATCACTAACATATCATATCCTCCTATTACATGTTTCTATTACTTATTTATCACAAAATTACAAAAGGAGGCTATTTTTGTTCCATAAAAACCTAACTAATCCCCAAAGCAGGTCGAATTAGTTTGAATCCCTAAGCATAAGCAAAATATCAAGCCTACTCGTTTACGATTCAGATTTTTCTGCTAGACTAGCTGGGTTTCACCAGCGTTGACCAAATATTTAGGAACTTTGAATCTGACGCTGGATAGATTTTTCACCATATGTGTACATTCCAGATCAATCCCATGTCCTTCATTTTGGTCTACCTTTTATTCCACATGTTAGAACATAAAGCATTTACAGGAAGTTACCACATCTGTAATGTTTTTGAAAATTTCAATTTTTAACACAAAAAATCCATAAATTGATTTTAATGTAGAAATAACAATCATGATACTATATTAATCAATTTCAATAAAAGATGAGGGATTTATGGAGGTTTAGTGAAGAAAATGGTTGATAATAATGGGATTTTAGAACAAAAGATAGGCCAAAGAATGAAACCAACATACCCCCAAACTCAATGATTTGGCATGTCCTCATACCAACCTAATGTGCTTCCTTTGTATCCTACTTTTGCTTCTTGTAGAAAGACATCTACATTCATCTGAGCTTGAAACTCATTCTTCATGTTCTTGTATTTTTCTTTGAGAGCCTTTTTCTGTGTATATTTTGTTTCCTATTTGCAGAACTCAATTTGATCAGTTTTGAGTTCTTTAACTTTCCCTTTCAATTTTTCATTTTTTCATTGAATCTTCCTGCTCTAGGCTCTTAATGCTTTATTTTCTTTCTTTATAACTCTTTCTAACATATCTACTTCCATGAGTTCTTCTTTCAAGTCTTGAATTTGTTTTTCTAGCTCCCTCTATTTTCTGTTTGAAAGTGTTCGCTCTTTTCTTTCTTTCCTATTATTGTCAGCTTCCATTTCTGCATCTTGTTCTGGCTATAGATCATCATTGCTTTCAATTTCTATTGGTATATTTATATCGTGTTCTGGCTGATGATCTTGTAGTTTCTTTCCTTTAACCCTCCTTGATCTTCTTGTATAGGAAGTGAAAATTTTGTCTTTTGCAATTTTCTTGGCATCTTCTTGCCTCATTCTTCTTGTTTTCACACTACTACTGGGCTAAGCAACAATGCTTAGTCTGAATTCAAGAGTCTCCTTATTTATTCCATCCATATCAACCATAAGTTTTGTACTGCCCTGTTTTCCTTGTTCATCTTCTTTGGTTTTGATTTTGTTGGAAATTAAAAATCCTTCCCATGTTATTCCTCTCCGTTGCAATTCAGATTCAATTAAAATTTTAATCAAACCAAAATGACACAAGCTTTTATCCTCATTATCCTTCTGTTTTTGAATAGTCTTTGACATCTTGGTTAGACTTTGTAAAAGAAAATAAGGAAAACTGATGGTGCATTGGCCTTTTAAGTGCAACAAGATTTTGATGTGATATAGGAATACTATACTGTATCTTCCTTCACATGTGAAATTTTTTTGGAGGATATATACCATTTCATCCCATGGATGGAGTAACCAACTCCTAGGAACTCTGTTTTTCCAATTTACAGAGGAAACTCTTGATCTAGACATAAATTAGGTCCATGATTTTTCTTTAAACTGCTTGGTTTTAAAATATTTTCCCCGCTCTGGACTAATGTTTATTGACTGAGCTATTGTGTCTTCTGAAATTCTGAAAGAACGATTTCCTATCAAAGATTTTTCTCCATTAAATGAGACTGCAAACTGTTTTGTAACTTCTTCATTGTTCCCATTGATTTTTTCTAGGAAAGGTAGCCACTGTTTTTCCCTCAAAATTTTAACATAGTCTTCATGATATTTCGAGCTATCAAATTTCTCAGGCTCTGCCCTCTTTGCCATTTAAAAAAAAAAAAAAACTTTGTTCTACACCTCTTTGACTATACTCCGTGAAACAGAAATTCAACCAAGGTTTTAACTTATTACCTCTTCTGTTGCGTGCCACTGAGCTGACCTTAAGTTTCTGAGCTGGCTTCAATTTTTGGGCGAAAATCGAAATTCTGGGCTGATCTTCTAGATAATATTCAACACCTATATTTTCTCAATGTATCCTGGAAACTGGATACCTATAGTCTCGGCCTTTCTATTTTAAAACTAAGCACCCGAATTATAACAACGAGTTTTTTTTTTCCGTCTTATATGAATAAAGAGTTTCATAAAATGAAAACTCATAGGCTGTCCTTAATTTTAGTCTGCTATCATGAAATGAAATTGATACGATGATGGCGGAGACAATAGGTTTTGTTATGATAGATCGTAGTCCTGTTTGCAGGGTCCAAGGATGTCTCACGAAGAGTTCATATAGTGGTCTATAGATTAGGCTTGTTCCAGTTGAAGATTCTTTTCCCGATGAACATTTATTTGCAATTTCAATATTGGATCCATGGTATGCTGATTTAGCTAATTATCTCTCTACAGGAAAGACACCTCCATCTTTCACTTCAAAGGAGAAGACAAGACTCATCAAGAAAAGTGCCAGATACTCATGGGTTAATGGAGATTTAGTTTACACTGGTTATGATATGATTATTAGAAGATGTGTAAGAAATGATGAAATAATTGATATATGAAAATATTGCCATGATGAACCTTGT
>SNQJ01S0162541.1:0-14391 GCA_010110895.2 Picea sitchensis
CCATTAATTATTTATGTACATTAAAAATTCAAGAATAATTAAAACACTATTAATTATGACAATTTGCAATAAGTGTAAACCTATCTACTTAACTATATATATATATATAAATTTTATACAGGAATGCTAAATTCATCTCTCAAAGTACATAGCACGATAGTTTTAAGATAATTTATCTTAACAAATCTTTGGTAAAACAAAATTTAAAATCACTTCATGCGAACAGATCATTCATAAAACACAACTAAAAATATTTTCATGCTAGCGAAGTTCCTCTGTCGCATCGATAACAGTCTTGTTAACAAAACATACCATGGATTCACTGGTCGTAGTGTGTGGTGTCCGTGGAGTACCATTTGTTTTAGGGCACCCAAGAGGTTTTCCATTGGAATGGTATAACGACTACGAGACCATAATGTTCGCAGTACCATAATGTTCGAACCATATTTAAGCACTACAACACCTAGACGATTCTATTGGTTGGCGAAAAATTAATAACTAATAATTATCGTTCAAACCATATTTAAGCACTACAACACCAAGAAATTTTAATCACTTCAACCATATTGAAGCACTACCAGAACCGACGGTTCTATTGGTTGACGTTCAACCAAAAAAAGAAAACACAAAAGTTAATAAATGGTAACCTGAAAGAACGTCTAAAATTATTGAAATGTAAAGTAAGTCCTAACTAACATCCATAGACTTTTCGATCGGTGATATAACAATAAGTCTACGATGAATTATAGCCAATGCAGACACCTGTTCTATAGACTTCTTGTATTAGAACAAGCGTCAAAATCCGTAGTTCCTAAGTGTTTATTGGGTGACTAGACTATTAGATACAATTCAAAGCTTATTTTTCAAAATACTAAATTTTACCATCAGAGTGACAAAGAAAATGGGATATACTTTAAATTAGTGTCTCTTATAGGATATAATTCAAATTTTTGTATGGTATGAGATCCATGAGCGTCCATACCGTGAGAGCCGCTACAAGAAGGAAGCTGACTGACGGCCTCTAGCTGCGGCATTCACACATTTTTTGTTCTTTTCAATTCTTCCCATTCCATATGTAGCTCTGTACTGCATCATTTCCACTATTTTTGTCTCCAACAACTGTATAGAGATAACAAAACTCCATTAGAGAAAAGACCAAGAACTGTGTAGAGATAACAAAAGTCCATTAGACAAAAGACCAAGAGAACGCCTATTTGTTCTACAAGAATACACTTAAAGTATGTTACCTGGATCCCAAAACTCTCTGGTACAAGCCGCCATGGATTTCAGAAATGGAACCGTGAAAGGTTTTAAATATGCTAAACGTTGTTGATTCATACAGAGGCAGTGGTAGAGAGAAATGGATATCAGATTAGGGTTTCATCGGTCTTATCAATCACGCCATTGCCGTGTCGCACGGTCGATGTCCTTCCAGCCTGCGATGTGACCTGTAGTGATTTTCATAGTATATCACACAAAACACCTGGGTAGAAAGCCTCCTCACTTATTTGAAACTAAAAGGACACCCTCACTTCTTTCAAAGTTTGTTTTGCTTCAAGGCGTGCCCTTCACGCCATTGCCGTGTCTCAGCGTCAATGTCCTTCTAACCGCGGATGTGATGTACATGGCTTGGGATAGTCATGTGACTTTTTGTGTGTTTAATTTATTTTTTTAATCGTTGTATTTATGTATTTGTTAATGAAATTACATTTTTTTTTTTAATTTTATTTTCGAAGGTATAAATAAATTCAGTGCTGCAAAAGATACCTATTACATCTAAATTATGTAATCTCAATCACTAATCATTAATTTATGCAATTCTTGTAATTTTCTTAAATTTGTAATCTCAATCATTAACATAAATTTGTAATCTCAATCATTAACATATGCAACTCTTGTAATATTTTTAAATTTTTAATCAACTTTTAATATCTATCTTTTTGGAACTGATTTAAAATCACTAATTATTAACTTATGCAATTCTTGTAATTTTCTTAAATTTGTAATCTCAATCATTAACATATGCAACTCTTGTAATATTTTTAAATTTTTGATCAACTTTGAATATCTATCCTTTTGGAACTGACTTAAAATATTTTGTTGTTAAACAATGTAAAAGTAACATAACAAAAATTAAAAAACACAGATATAAATTAATACATGTGAGAGTGAGTTCTTTACATCTTTCAAAGAGTTGAATTATGGTGAAAAATGTCATAAAATGCATAAGTAGATATAGTCAAAGTCATATATTAATCCATCTTAGAGTGAGATACCTACACTTTCTCCAAAAGAGTTGAGTTATTGGTTAAAAAGGTTATATAATGTGTACATATTCATAGTCACAGACATATATTAATGTATGTAATAGTCATTCAAATGTTTCAATTTCAAACATGTCGTTGAAGATAGTCTAATAAACATTGTTTGCACATAGTTTAAAGAGTTGAATTATGGTGAAAAATGTCATAAAATGCATACATGAATATAGTCATAGTCATATATTAATCCATGTGAGAGCGAGCTACATACACTTTCCCCAAAAGAGTTGAGTTATTGGTTAAAAAGGTCATAGAATGTGTACATATTCATACCCATAGACATGTATATTAATGTATGTAATAGTCATTCAAATGTTTCAATATCAAACATGTGGTTCAAGATAGTTTAGTGAACATTGTTTGCACATAGTTTAGTTAACATTGCTTGCATAAACTAGTGGGGTAGTTTGTAGTTGACTCACTTTCTTTTAAATTATAAATCTCTAAAGAGTTAGAAAGTAATTATGATCAATTTTTGAATTCATTGAGGAGCTTATCGATATTAATCTATACCTCATATCTATATATGAGTCTCCACTAATATGCAATGCTATAAAAGTTTTAGGTAAATCTATATAAATATACATCTATCCTATCAATCACAACTTTCAATAATGATTTATATTAATCTTAATATGCCTAAAATAAGAAGGATTAGATAACAAAATTTAAGTACAATTTCTAGGATTAAGGTAGGTTGTTCACACCATAAATCCAAGTCCAAAAAAAATACTAAATTTCCTTTAGGTTGGCTTCTATAATATTTGAGAGATAAGTTAAAAATGCAAGAGGAGCCACTTGTCTACTGAGATGCAATTTACTTCACACTTGGAATGCAATTTATATGAGAAAGATAAATCACTCAAAACTATGTCAAAAATTATAATGTCAATGGTTAAGGAAAGATGATACAACAAGATGTCAAATAGAAAATGCATAATCTTTAAAGCTTTTTATCCCAGGAAAAAAACAAGCAATTCTATTTATATAATAAAATTACATAGATAGATGCATATGGCATTCTTGTAGCATTACTACTAAATTTTTTTCCTAACTGGACATGATTGATTATGTTTGAAAAAATGACATTAAAATGTAGTAATAACATATAGTATCAGCCTAAGAGAAAAAAAATTAGTGACGATCTTTTCAGTTGCATACATCAAGAGTATGAAATTTTTCATGAAAAAACATAAATCTAACCATAAAACAATTGATTTACAATGACTCCTTCCTATTCCTAGGTGTCATTGAAATCCCCCCTATCGACACCAACACCTTTATTCTAGGTGTTAGTCCATCGTACCTTGGTCTCCATCCACCTCCTCGATGGGTTACCTTGGACCAAGATGAGAGAGTTTTCATTACTCTCATACTTGTTAGGATCTCACTTGCTCAACTCCAACTCATTCTCCTGTGATTTAGCCTGATTTTCGATTCCTTGGATTTGATTGGCTCGATTCCACCATTCTCATAGCCCTCAGTTTGAGCTTCTCTCCAACTAGCTCATTTCATATCTTCGAACCCCCTTACCAATTCCACGGGGCTTTTGCCCCCTATTATGAATATAATATATAATAATAAATATAAATACATTATAATAGCTAATGAACAATTAATGAAGAAACACCTTCCCAATGAAAGGTCATGTCTCTGCATGGAAGGGCACCCCTGTGTGGGTATATAAGGCCCTCATTCTTATTGTATCTCATCATGTCATATTCATATACATTATTATTTAATATATTATCATTTATGGATTATAACTTGTTGTCCTACCTACATTGGGTATTTACATTGGTTCACGAGAGTGGTATCAATGCTTCATCTCGATCCAAATTCTGGCCACAAATAGAGTTTCTCTAAAATTAGGTCTTTCACCTTATATTGGCCATTTATAAATCAAATATTCTACACATTTCAATGAAAGTAAAAAAAGGCATTCTACACAAAATCAAATAAAATAAAAAAGGAGAAGAAAAAAACACAAGAAAAGAAAAAAAGAAAAAAAAGGTTTTTTTTAAGGGGCACGTGAAGAAGTATAAATGAAGGCCAAGAAGTTTGAAAGAAATATTCCATATTTGGCATTATTTAACTTAATTGTCATTTACAAAGTGAGAAAAAGTAATTTAGAAGAAAAAGTTTCAAAGAAGAGGAAAAGTGGATATTTTATTTTACCTTTGGATATTTACCATCCCAAAGATTTGGAAATCATTGGCCCATGGTATTCCATACCATATATAATATGTGTGTGTGTGTGTGTGTGTGTGTGCATTTACCTCTAGATAAGTATTTCACAAAACTTAGGCTCTTGTTGAGCCCTAACCACCTCAAACAAATAGTCAAGAGTATATATATATATTCTAAGAGTAGAACATTATCATTAAAGAGGAGAGCCTCTTTTACATTTATCATTTATTGAAAAATAAGAGTTGAACTATGACATCTACAAAGAATACACTTTTGGAAAAATGTCCCTATTGTGCAAAACATGAAGAGTATTAATGGGGCCTTGTGAATGGAGCTCACACTTGTCAATATTGTAAAACTTTTTTTATTTTAGTAGAAAATAAAGGTGACGCCCATTGGGAAGTGAATATAAAACAAAACTAGTTAATTCATTATCAACAACACAAAAAATTTTTACAATTTCAAGTTGCGTTGGAGAAAATGCTAAAAAAACAAGAAGAGAGACAAAAAAAAAATCTTGAGGGAAAATTAAAGGAAAAAGACAAAGACATTTCTTACTTAAAAGATCATAACCAAAGTTTATTGGTAGAACTAAACTAGTCAAAAGATAAGAAGCACACGGATAAAAAGTTAGAACAAGTTAATCACGATATCATTAAGAAATCATCATAAATGGATGAAGATAATTGTCGTCTAAAAATCCATAATCAAAGTTTAATCACCAAGATTAATGATGCAGGAGCATCATCAACAAAGCCACATGGGATGAAAGTCCAGTGGCTAGCGTTCCTTTTGAGTAAAATTTTAAATTTTGAAAGATGGTGTATCTGAGAGAACTTCTAAGTAAATGATGAATCATGGAATTTTAATGATCGGGTGTTGAAAAATAGTGTCAAGCCAGCAGAGATCAAATCATCCTTTACTTATTTAATTTTGGTGTGGATCTGAACATTCTCCTTAAATTGTATGTCACGAACGTTTACTGTAACAGGACTAAGTAGTTGTAAGATTTTATTTTGTTTAGATAGGTAGTTGGAGGGAACCCTAGAGGACCTCTTGTATAAGTAGATACATAGCATGCCTACATAAGGCAACTACATATTAGTAGGAGATAGTTGTTACTTAGTGTAAGTTGTTTTTATCAGAGTTGTAGCCATTTACATCTGAATGAATATAATAGAGGGATATGGACCCAACACATGGTGTTGCTACTATTTACAGTTTCCATGTTATTTTATATTTTCATGAATGAATGAGTTATGTTATTGAGTATATGAAACTATGAAGTGTTGAATAATATTCAATTGTTTCTCTTCGTTGAGTTCATGAAAGGTGTGCATACATTCCGCAAGGACTGCATTGATAGAGTCTGTTTCGACTCAGAAGATCAGAAGAGGTAGCGTGAAACTTCCATTTGCAATGAGTGCAAAGGGACTGGTGCAAGGCATTCATAGTCACCCACAAGAAGCTAAGTCTTGTGTAACAATCTATTGCAAGGAGTGCACATATTTGAAGTTCGACTAAGTGTAGAAATAACCCTCTAAGGAGTCAAAGGGACCAAGAAACAAATCTCAGGAGAGATAGCAGGAAGAAATATTCAAAGGGAGTGAAGCTCTGAAGATTCACCGAGTTATTAGTCAATATCTGTCGAGGAGGAAGCCGAATCATTCCATACCATTGGATATGGGCAAAGTGTGCGAGATTTAAGTCGCATTGTGCACACAGGAGTGTGGAATTTGTCGAAGTCTCGAAGATGTTAGGGACCATCCATTATCTAGAGGGAAAGGTGGCATAAGATATGCAACTTCAGAGTGGAAGCACTTCAAAATTTTTGTAAACAAGGAGAGAGAGAAACCACTGAAGAGCCGAAGGCGAAAATAGATCTTGGTCGTTGGTCACTAGGAGATACATGTCAACAGATCTAAGACTTTGGGGAAAAGTCACTACTGGAGATTTTGGTTGTGAAGTGTGACAAAATCCCGAAGTCCCTAAGGTCGAAGTAGATCACAAATGTTCGTTGTGAAGAACATGTGGCGAGAGATCAGGAAGTTCATAGGTCTAACACTCTGGAAGGAAGTCGACGAGAGAGGAGAAAATCTGGATCATCAGATCCAGAAGAACATGTGGGGGAAATACGTCATCTTTGGACGAAAACACTTAGGGAAAAAATGAGTGTGTAGGATTTGAAACTCCCAAAGCCCGAACAGCCAAAGTGAATCATGGTCATCAAATATAGCAGGACACACGTCAACATATTGTGTATTTTGGGTGGAAGTACTTCAGGAGGAAGCAAGTGAGGATAGTTTGAAACTCCCAAAGCCTGAAGAGCCAAATTTAATCATATTCGTCGATCTGCGAGAAACATGCATCGATAGATTGTGAACTCCGGGTGAAAGCACTTCGAGAGAAAGAGAAGGAAGAGAGTTTGAAACTGCCTAAGCCCAAATAGTAGAAGTGGCTTATGGCCATCGATCTGTGGGGGACACATGTCAACGGATCGTGAACTCTAAGTGAAAGCACTCCGGGAGAAAGCCAGCATGGAGAAGTTGAGACTCTCGAAGGTTGAAGTCCCAAAGTGGACCATTGTCATTGATTTGGGTGAACGCGTGGCACCTGATTAGAACTTCGTGTATGGAATACTCTAGGGGGAACCGGAGGTTGGAAAATCCTGAACTCCCGAAGGGCAGAGCCCCGAAATAGATCTCTATTGTTGGTTGTGAAGGGGGATGAGGATCGTTGATCTGGTCTCGGTTGAAAGTTCCAAAGTCGCGAAGTGCAAGGAGGTTAAGCCTCGGATCACAGCCCGAGGTCACATGCAAGTAAGGGCTAGCAAAAGGAGCTAGTGCCCATCAATGTTGAGATTTGAAAAAGGGCTAAGAAAGTGGGGCTCGCGGGTACCCGTCGATCTGTGAAAGGATATCGATGGTGGGGAATCATTGTGAGGCAAGGAGGTGAAATTAGCAGACATGTTAGTTCATGGCCTGCAGTTCACCAATGTCATTGATCTTGTCGGGATGGGGGATGAACAACCACGATTAGATCAAGTTCAACGAGTACTTTTCTGATTTCAGAGATTGAGCCCTCCGATAAAGAGAGAGCACGTTGGTGCCCCATAATCACTATGAACCATCAATCGATGAACAAATAGGTGATGACCAGATCATAACCATGAAAACTTGAGGGACAACGAAAGACGATCAGACCAGAGTGAGGTAGGTACCAGACGACCTGTGCCTAGGGTGATAACACGGCCTATGTTTGATTTAGTTTGAGACCAGTAAGGTCTCGAGAAGCTAATACAGATCGAGAAGATTAAGATCCTTGACCAGGAGGTTGCACATTCCCGAGGGAGAGTAGGGGGGTCTGCACCAAGTGGTATCAGAGCCTGATTTTTTTCAGATAGTGGAAGGGAACTCGAAGTTGAACTATGTGTTTGAGAACCAATCAAGACAATGCCACCAAGGAGACACGTGGATCCACCTGTATCCAATCACATTGTAGAAAGAGAAATGAGAGAACGTCGTACGAGGTTGGAGGCAATGGAAGCAATGCAGAGAAGAGCACCTGATGTTGGAGACATCGGTGATGCATAAAGTTAAGAGATAGAGGTCGAAGAAGAAGCTATAGGAGAAGATGCGGACAAAGAACACTTACTAAAAAATGTTATGAAGTTCGGAGCTAGAGAAAAGATAGACATGCCAATGTACGAAAACAAATATATATGTTGAAGAGTTGTTGGACTGGATAAGGTCCATGGACAAGTATTTTGACTATGAAGATTTTAGTGAGGTGAAGAAGGTGAGACATGTTGTCACCAGGCTAAAAGGACATGGATCACTCTAGTGGGATGAACTACAGTCTGACAGACGGAGCAAAGGAAAGCATAAGATAAATAACTAGGACAAGATGGTAGCCAAACTGAAGGAAAAATTCATACCTAAGGATTATCAGGTAAATATGTTCAGGAAGTTGCAGAACTTGAGACAGGAGGGCATGATAGTAAAAGAGTACACAAAGGAGTTCTACAAGCTGAATATCAGGGCTGGACAAAGAGAAAAAGATGAAAAAAATGTTGCCAAATATATAAATAGCCCGAGATATGAAATCCAAGATGAAATTAGCATGATGACAGTGAGGAAAGTGGAGGATTCTTATTAGATTTCACTGAAGGCAGAGGAGAAGTTATCCAGAAAACAAAGTCAACGAAACAAAGGTAAAATTCAAAACAAAGGTAAGGGAGTTGCCCATGAAAAGGAACATAAAACCTAGAATGAGACTCATAAATAACATACTCACTTAAAAAGAGGCGGAAGTTCCCGAGGAAGACAAAGTGGTGGAAGAAATTCTTTTAGAGGAAGAGGAAGAAGAGGAGGAGGAGAGGTAAGGTGTTATGCCTGTGGAAAGACAAGACACATGTATTGTGAATGTTTCGAGAGAAAGAAAGAAGGAGGAGGTGAAGCTCACATTTCAAAAGCACATAAAAGGAATGATGAAGTAGAAGGTGGAGAGGATGGAAAATCCCTGATGTTGAGAAAGGTTCTCTTAAAACTAGATCCAGAGATTGAAAAGCTAGTGCAGAGGAACAAGTTGTTCACAAAAACTTGCAAGACTAAATACAAAGCATGCAAGGTGATAATTGACAGTGGGGGAACTAACAATATAGTATCCACATAGATGGTGGAGAAGATGGAATTGAGGACAACTGCACACCCAAATCCATATAAGGTATCATGGTTGCAAAAAGGACACTAGGTAATGGTAACTAAACAATGCCTTGTTGAATTTAAAATAGGTGGATATAGAGATGAGATTATGTGTGATGTAATTCCCATGGATGTATGTCATGTTTTGTTGGGAATACCATGGCAGTTTGACAAGAATGTCATTCGTGATGGGAGAAGGAATACTTACACTTTGGAAAAGAATGGTAGGACACACATGTTTTTTCCAATATAAGAGAATAAATTAAAGGGAGAAGCCAACACAAGCATACTGCTCATGAGTCAGAAGCAACTCTTGAGTGAGGTCAAGAAGGAATAAGAGATGCAGTTTGTTGTGGTAAGGAAACCCATAGTTGTCCTTGCAAGTGATTCTATGGATGATTTTTCTGAATAAGTTCAGGAGTTGTTGGAGAATTTTGCTGACATAGTAGTGGATGAGTTTCCTAACTCATTTCCACCCATTATATTGATTAGATACCAGAAGCAAGTCTACAAAACAAAGAAGCATACATATTGACACCTCAAGAGAATGAGGATTTAAAGAAACATTTCTAGGATTTGTTAGACAAGGGTTTGGTTAGAGAAATCTTGATCCCATGCGCAGTACCTGTTAGGACTCTGTAATTACCAGAGGTTGTCAAGGGAAGAAGAAATTAACAAAGGTAACTTACCAAAACCACTTTTGAAACTAGGATCTAGCCCTGCTAGTTTCAAAGAGGGATCTCTCTGTATGATTTAGATTTGTTTAGGTTTTAGATATTAGGCTAGTTAAGAAGATCTGAGTTTGATTGTTTGTTTATAAATATTGGTTGAATAGTGCACTAAACTTCCATTGGGCTATGGGGTTTGTATTAAAGATTAGGATCAAATATAGTTTTATAAGATTCCTTCACAGGGAGAGATAGTCATACCACTGGATCTATTAGAATAAAATGGGAGGGAAAGACAAAACAAGTGAGAGAGTCAAGCGAGAAAAGAATCAATTAAGAATTCATTTACTCAATATCAGACAAATAACATGTATATCACTAAAAGATCATAAATTGAGTGCATGAAACAAATTTTGTTCATTAACTTCCTTTCAATGATTAGAAACTGAAAAAATAATGATTACTGAAAAAGATAAAAATTTAACAGAGAAAGATAAACAT
Source organism: Picea sitchensis (assembly GCA_010110895.2). Lineage (NCBI taxonomy): Eukaryota > Viridiplantae > Streptophyta > Pinopsida > Pinales > Pinaceae > Picea > Picea sitchensis. The sequence goes on from SNQJ01S0162541.1 coordinate 10,384, forward strand.
CACCAATGTTTAAACGCAAGAATCCTGTGAAATTATCCTTTTCATTACTCGTCGATCCATTTGAAAAGATTACACAAAATAGCTCCTTGGGCGCAAAAATCAGCCCTCAATACTTCGAAGTGAGATGTATTTATATAAGAGTTACATCTAATCCTGTCATTTATGACTAGGATATTGTGGAGGAAAAATGTAACTAACTAGATTACAAACTACAAAACAATAGGAATGTTGATGATATGTTCAAATCCTTAGTGTTGATTCTGGGGGAAGTAATTGGTGATTCATAACTTTGAATTGATTTTCTTCCTCACGCTGACTCAGAAATCCACATCACCTTTACTCAAGTAAAGAACATAGCTATTCCCACCTCTTTTGACTAGAGATGGAAACCTTGAGTAACTTTCTGTATATTTCATCCATCTTAGTGTACTTGGAAAAAGTAGGCTTGATGATGAAAATGTATTTTATCTTGTGTTGGATGCTCAGGTCCATCTGTAAATTTTCTAAGAAAGTATTGCCAATAATTCTCCCTTGTATACATGAAATTTTAGAACCATCCTTTTCCATTGTGATGATCATCTTCTTGTAGTCTCACAGAGTGATGATCTTATCATTTATCACTAGTAGTCCTTGAAGTCCCTTCGTGTGCATTGTTTCAACCTTGTTGAAAAACCTCTACACTCTAATGTCCATCGTCTATGCTTTATCCTCTAATTACAACATAAATATTTTCTTGGTCAAAACCTTCTTGACCTCAAGGATGGTCTCTATCCTGTCTTAAATTTTCAATGCCTCTAACTCCGCTTTGGTATTGGAGTTTAATAACCTGATGAGATTGGTGGCCTCTGTAGGCCTTTCTCCTAATTCTTCCATTATATTTTCAACTGCATGTCTGGCTCTCTGTACTAGTTCATGTTGTTAAAAAATAATGTGTATGAATGGCCATATCTCTTCCATTGACTAACTCATATCCATCCAGATATTTTCCTTATCTTCAGACAATGTCTTGGCCATGGAAGTCTCCTTTTGCAGCTTCGGTATTTCTTGGTTGAGTCTTTGTGATTTAGGCATATCTATATTATAGATGGCTTGGAACATGGATTTCATCTTTTGGAGGTTTTTTACCTCTTCTTGCAATCTTTTGATTTCTTCCCCTTCCAAGGTCATGTCCTCTAATGACTTTACCAACTTCTCAGAAGCATATGGAAATTTTACTGGAATGGTTGATGGAATCTCTATTGTTGTGGTTGTTGTTTTTGTACTAACTCATGTGAGAGGAACTGCCTTAAGTGGGATAACAACCATTTGCACACTTTTTTCTTTCTCTTTAACCAACTTATCTAACTCATCTTCCATATCCTTTATCTGTGCATTTTTCTCCATTATCATTTTCATCATGTCTTCCTTGTGGCCTTCACTCATAGCCATTTCCTTTGCTTGTGAATCTTCAGTGGCTGAAAGTTTCAATTTTTTTCTCAGATATGTTATGTCATCATTTTTCTTCTTCAGTAGTTCTTCAGTTGCCTTAACATTCGACGGATCATAAATGATCTTCAATACCATCTTCTCTATGAATTTTATTTTATTATCATTGGCTAGAGAAGATATCTTTTCCAACTTCAACTGGGTTTGGATGTTATTTAGAGACACCTCCAATTTTGTAGCAGTCAATGATGTATTCGTCAAGGTGGAGAAAATCATCTCCCTTGTTTCCCTATGCATGTCCATTTGATGTGCTGGATGAACCTCTTTCACATCAAACTCCAATGATTCTTTCTTGTAATCAGAGGTTGTGCTAGGATGAGGGACACGTGCCTGTAAAAATGTGATGTGCATCCTTCCCTTTTCAGTGTCATAGGAAGACAGTAGTTTGTGTTGAGTTGTTGATGTCTTCTTCGAGAACTGGGCATATGTGATACTGTTCAGAAGTTCATTCTTCTTCTTGATCATTTTGTATTAGTCAAAAATGTTCGATCATGTTGGCTCTTGAGAGGATTCAACTGACAGTGTGGTGTCTATTTTCTTTTTGGATGAGGATGTGGACACTATCTGTTGGTTGCTTGAAAAGACTGATGAATGTGGTCCCTCCATAACTATAGTGGACTATGTTTCTTCTTCTCTAAGCCTTTATGGTGTGTGACTGACCTTGGTCCTCTTCTTATAAACTTGGAAGTCTTCAGTTGAAAATTTTGTGACTGAAGTTGAAACCTCTTTCTTGTTTTTTTTTCTATTTTCACCTTAGGAGTGTTGGTATGTGAAATGTTGGCAGGTGAAGGCTTCTCTTATGTCTCCAACAAAGTATTTTCCTGCCAATATGTCTAATTCATGAACTTTTATACCTCTGGTTTTGGCACATGAGCATAAGGAAAAGTATTTTGTTTCATCCTGGTTTTCGATATGATGCCAAAGGGGTCATAATTCCATGGGAAACTTAGACTCAAGATCATTTATTTTAAGAGATTGTTGGCTTCTTCTCCTGTAGCTCTGTTGTTACATATGAAAGAACCAATTTGGCTCTTGATCCTAAGCTATTGCTTCTTCTTGAATGAAACGAAGTGGATGTCATCATAATTGATCATATGTATGATGTGTTCCAAGGAAAATATTCTGACAAGGAGGTACTTTGGCAACTTGTATGGAGGAAATTCACACCCATAAACTCTGATCTCGATATGGTTCTAGTAAAGATACCAGTCCCATGTTTTGGCTAAGTTTGACAGGTGAAGGATTCTTTGGACCTCCTGATTTATGGTTGGTTCCATTATGCTGCTAAGCATGCACACCACTGGATGGTAAAAATGATCGATGAACTGTTTGAAGCTGAATTTAGATGATTTCTTCCTCAATAGTGATGTACAAGAAGTCACTAGTTGAGGGTTCCCGATTTGATCCAATTTCTGAAAGGCATAAGAGAATATGTCCACTTGGAAGAAGAGGAGCATGTACACCAGTACTTAAGAGTACCTGAACATTCCCTTTGCAGAGAAATTGAAAATTTGTTCATGTATAATGTCAGCCAAACACTGATTGTAATTGAATTGAGTTGTAGCTTTTTCTTTTGTGGAGAAAATGGAAAGAAAACCCAAAATGGGTTCATCTACCCATTCATCGAAATAATGTCCTAGTAGGCAACATAGGGTGGAAATGATTTGGTTTTATTTGACTAAGAATATGGAAGAAGTATAGGGGGGTTTCTTTTTAGGAAACTACGTGTCTTCTGGTAAGAAGATTTCAAACATCTGGGCTCTTTGAGGAAAGGAAAGGTTCTGATAGAGTTCAGTCAGAATTTCATTGGAGAAGGGGCTAGCAGAATCAGTTCTTGGTATTTACATTATCTGGTTTATTATTTTAGGGGTGATGGTGAACAGAGTTTCACCAGATGAAGACACAATGGCCCTTTGGTCGGGAAGGTAATGAGATTAACACTTCAGGGTGAACTCAGGGAAATGATAGGTCTGGGGAAACATGTACAGTGCAATATTGGACTCCCAAAGTTCATTCTCATCACTCTGGTCTAGGAAAAAATCTTTGATCCAGAAGTGTAATTCGAAGAAATTGAATTCACACTTTGGCTCTAAAATTTGGTAATATTTATTGGCCAAGGGGATGCGATCTAGGTCTATGGGAGGAGGAAGAAATGGGTTTTCGTTTGTTTCAATAGATTTGGATTTGGGTGCCATGATTACCCAGTATGGTCTGTGATTACCCAGCTTGATGGTGGTTTTCGAGGGTGAGCCTAGTGGCGGTTAGCTTGAAAACAAGAAACATTGTGTTGACTGTGTCTAGATTAGTGAACAGCGCGATAATGGAGAAAACAAAGTTAAAATGGTGTAGGGGGTGTATGTTATGGTGTGGGTGGTGATTTGGACAAGTAACGGTCACGAGGGATGGCATTGATTGGACAACAGGTATATGGGTGTGACGTGGAGGGTGTTTAATGGCCAATAGGTAGATATGGATGTGACATGTGACAGGGTAGTGGGGTATGGTGGCAGAGTGAGGTGGGCG
>SNQJ01S0162542.1:23825-36691 GCA_010110895.2 Picea sitchensis
CTAAATTTAAATATGGTGTTTCATGTTATTTGTGTTCAACCAATTTGAAAGGCTCAACATGATTGTTCCTAATATCTATTCCATAGTTTTGTATCCTACTCTTTATGGAACAACTAGTTTAACCAATGTCGAGTTTCCCAAATGATAATGGAAGCATACAACCACACTTTTGTTTTGTAGTATCATACATTTCCTTGAAAAACTTTGGGGAGTTTCTAATAGTGTTAATGGAGTTGAAAGTTGCATCAATATTTTCTTTTTTTTAAACGTATAAATTTTGTTTATAGTCCTCTGTAAGTAAGTAGGAAAAGAAGACTTTGGAAACCTCTCGTTGATCCATTCTTATTTTTCAACCTTGTATTTCATGTTAATTTATATTGGGTGGAAAAACTCCCCTTTCATCCCAATCAATAATCCTATGCATCCTACTCATGTTCCAAATCTCTGCATTACTTTATGGAAAAATCGTACATTTTCAACACTTTAATGTTTTAATGATTTTTGCCATGTGGAGAAGCCTTGCATTACATTTATACTCACACTCAACATCAACTCATTTTCTCTGCATTCCACATTGGTGTACTTTACTTTTTCTTTCATGATCTAACACCTAGTCTATTTTCTAATGTTGTTTTATGTGTAGGCAGGAAACGTGATATACGACCTTTTATGATTCTTGAATCGTGTTTCATGCAGAAAAAACCAACACATTATTGTTCTCCGCAACACTTCCCCTTCGCATCGACATTTTTCGGAAACACATTTTTGCACATTACTTTTCCTCCCCTGATCCAGGTGGATCTCGGTGGCCAACCACCTTTTCCACTGAATCAACATTCGAAGCCTATGGTTTTGTTAAACCATGATATTCACTCTTTTGATGGGGAATGGAATGTAATACTATCTTCATTTGTTAATTATAGACATCATGTAATGATTTTTTAGTGGTATTATGTACATGCCTACAACATAAGCATTAATGCATCAGATCCCATTAGAACTTTGCAGTTAAGTGCACTCGGGCTAGAGTAGTACTGGGATGGGTGACCACTAGGAAATTCCTGGTGTTTTACATGCCTATGGATTTTTATAAACTTAGACTAATTTATCCCACATGCATAATGGGAATTGTTGTCCTCTCTCTCTCTCTCATATATAATTGAGTGAAGGAGACCCTTTAAGCATGCAATGGAGTGTGATGTAAATATTGTTGTGAATTAAGTGTAGCCAACATCTCTTTCTTGTCGGAGATAACCTACCCCATTCTGCCAGTTTTTGTTCTACAGTGTGTTTCTCTCTTATTCATTAATATAAGTTGGGTTTCACTATATTTATGTGGTTCTGGAAATATCTCTATCTATTTCCTTGTTATATCTCTGTTATATTTTTGTCTTCATGTCGTTCTCAAAATAATCAAGATCAGTGGTATTAGAGAAGTCTTCTCCTTGTCATTTATCAAAGAAGGTCCCTAACGAGTTCAAAGTATAGAGATTTGGGTCTTGATCTAGTTTCGCTTGAGGAAAACCTCTCTCGCTAGCCCAAATGACCTCCCATGATAGAAGAAAAGAGGGATGACATAGTAGGAGAGCCTTTCAAGATGTTGCTCAAGGAATCCCTCATACGACAGAGGAACAAGATGATGGAAAACTTCGCTCAGATCCTTCAAATACTACCAATGGCGACGACTAAGTCATCTTCGACAAACAACCATTTCAGAGGTGCGATACCCTTCAAGGGTCAAGTCAATTTTTATATCCCCTTACTTGAAGGCCAGATAGATGAAAATGCTCTAGAAAAATGGTTGAATCTGCTAGAATGTTATTACTCTGTCCAAAAAATTTCTAACAGTGAAAATATCACCTTCGCACTTCTTAAATCCATTCCTCATGTCAGAACTTGGTGGGAAGGTTACTGGGAGAGGTATACTGTGAATGAATCTACACCATTCAAGAGAGAACCCACTTGGGAAATGTTTGTAGATTCCTTAAAGGAGGAGTTCTACCCTGTCAGAAACTATGATGATCAGTACATGAGATGGATGACTCTGCGTCAGAAAAGAGATTAGACGGTGTTGGAGTACACTAACATCTTTCATACCTTGCGCTCAAATATGGGTATAAAAGACTTTTAATGACACCTGGTTTTGAAGTATTGCAGTGGTTTGCATAGGTACATCCAAACAAAGATGTATTTCTTGGACATCTCCTCACTTGGATATTCTTATCGATATGCAGTGAAAATTGAGAAAAAATTCAAGAAGCAAAGTAAGAGGGAGTTCGGGTCTACAAATATACAACAACTGAAGTATGGTAAAGAGGGCCCTAAATCACAGAACAACCAACCTCAAGACAACCATTCCAAGCCCCAGTAAAATAAGGGTAATGGGAAGACGAAGAAGGACACTAGAAAGTGGTGTGACTTCCACAAAATCCCTTGGCACAACATGAATCAATGCCACTCCAAACAATCATTGGTAGCCAATCTCAAATAAATAAATCCAAGCCCAAACTTAGACTCTAACTCATAAAATAATAAAAGGAGACAAATCATTGATGCAAAACCCACTTCTATTGTCGCAACCACAACAATCCAACTGGAAGAACCAAAGGATCCTAAGGAGGGGGGTGCCTATTCCATTCACATATGTGGGTGAAGGGGACCCCACTACATTTCATTGTTGATAGTGGAACCCAAAAGAAACTCATCATAACATAGGTCATTAAGCAGTTGGATTTGTTGAAAACACCACACCCACATCCGTACAACATCGGGTGGCTTCGCCAGGGATGGGATCTTCGTGTCAGCCAAGAGTGTCACATGTCCAACGACATCAATCCCTTCAAATATGAGGTACTTTTGGCACAAGGGTAGACCCAGGGTTCAACGGTTCAACAATGCACCAACAAAACCCTAACTACTGGCCCTTTCGGTAGCACCTGTGAAGTAGGTGAAGTCTCACATGAGGTAGAGTAAGGGGGTGTTACAAGACTCAGGGGACTGTAACCAAGCTAGGACATATATCTATGATTATAACACTTCATATAGTACTTAGGAACAACACACATTAATTCATTATCTTTATTCACATCGTAGATCAAACCCTAAATACAGATCAACGTAGTAGCAATGAAAAAGTACACATCACACTTAGCATAAGAAGTTATATCTAACACATTCAACATGAACAAAGCAATAAGAATTCATAGATCTATCTATCATTCATATCATTCAATGGACTAAGCATATCTTCAACATAACATCATAGAACAAAGAAAACCATCAACACATGATATACGTGGTTCACCCCAGTGTGGGGCTTTGTCCACCAACTGCTTCTTTTTGTTTATTAGTCTTCGATCTCTTACATTCTTTTTCTCCTGTGCACAAAGCCACAAAGCCTAGCTTCGCACCAGACAGGTGATCTGTGCACTAAGCGCCAGATCCACCTTCCCAAAATTAGGTCAAGGCATAGAGCCAACTTCTCTACTAAGCACAAAGCCTTACATGCATAGTCTGTTGCACTAAGCAACCCAAAACTTCTTGTACTTATCCTTCCAATCTATTGACCTCTTCTACATTACATTCTTACTTATGTATACTTTTACATTTACAAAAATACCTAATCATGGGTAAACCCATGGGCCAACATCCCATAACCCATTACAAAAACCCTAATGAACCTCTTGGTGGGTCCATAAGCCCACAAAATAAGTGATATCCCATGATCTCAGCTCCACCTAGGCACTCCATCTTCGACCGGCCTATCGGAGTCCAAAAAGTGGTCAAGCACAACCAAGGTTTCCCAAAACTTGGTCGAGGGCCAACAGGCCCCCAACACTCACCTGTGACTCGTCCTAAGTCAGTCAGATATGGGCAGTGCTATTTCAAAGGGTTGAATATTCGCTCGAGCTTCCTTGACCTATTGCTTCACTTGAGGCTCCTGCTCAGGGAACTCTTGGAACATTTTCTTTGTAACAGGCCCTTCCAGGCATTGTTCCATTGTCATAACCACTTGGTCCAATTGCAATCCTTGTCCTTTGATCTCTTCAAACACCGCACAGGCTTCCTCCTGCACCGATTGTAGCCTCTGTGTGACTTACATGACTCTTCCCTGGATGGAAGTGATCTGCTACTGGGACGCGTGTTGTTCTTGTGATCTCTTCATTATCTCGACCATAGTGAGAGACTTCATATGTGCTTGAACTGTCAATGCCTGTTGCTACACCTCCTGTAGTTGTGCTTCCAACTTCCTAAGCTCAAGATATTCCATGAGGCATTTGTAGGTCTATGCTCTTATGTTGCTTAGCGGGTTTCATTCTGAGGTGAGGAATCTGATCCTTTCCACTGTGCTTTTAGTGGCTTCTTCCCTCTTATCGTGCACTTCCTACGGAGTTTTTGGTACTACTTGAGGCTCCAACTCCGTTAACCTTGCTTGAAGATGTTGGACGGCCTCAATGAGCTTCATCACTTGAACCTCAACTGCCTCATGTTCCTCCTGTGCCAAGCCCGACACAGAGAGAAGTGATTTTTTCACCACTTCTTCGACTGCAGTCTACTCTGGGAGCAACTAGTCCTTTTCCTTTTGGATCTTCGCTTTTTCCTCTTTGAGCATTGCCCAAAACTCATCCTCCTGATTTTCATAAGTAGTCACACATTACCACGCAACTCGTAGTTTCTCAAATATCTCCTCTTTCTCTTTCTTTAGGGTTTCCTAGCCTGTTCCTTTTCTTCTTGGACTCGTTGAAGTCGAGCCTCTATTGCATCTACTAATCTCCTTAATTGGGAAGGCTCATCCCCCAATTCTGTGGACTATGATGAGGAAGGCAAAGTATGTACTGCGCAACTCCTTTGAATGGCTCGTTGTATCTCTTTCAGCTCCTTCTCAACTCTTACATAAAGCTCCTCTTGCTTTGCACTATATCTCTATAAGAGGTCCCTAGACGCATCCTCCATTGCTCCACAGACTCGACCGATGTCATCCTCTATGAGGGTGTCCTCCATCTGGGGTTTTCTGGCATGGGTATTCTTTCTTACTGAAGGTTTTGTGGAGAAACCTTCCTCTTATTTGATGTTTCTAGCTTGGTAGGGAGGTCCTTCAATGGTGTAGATTTACCTTCTCCTTTTTTTTCTCCCTCATCCCCTCCTCCTTTTTGATTTACTTCGTCTCCTCCTCCTCCTGTAGGTGATATAGGTCCACTTTCCTCTGAGGTTCTTCCCTCCTCATCAGTCTCTATGTTCTGAACTTCCTCCTTCTTCTTTTTCTTCTTTTCACTTGACTATCCTCCATGCTCAAGCCGGGTGACCAAGGGGATTCCTATGATTTCAGGGTCAGAGAGTTCTGCATCATCAACTGGTACAAGGAACTCTGTCAGCCACTCCTTTGTGATCTGTGCCATGTCTTCATCGATCATATTATAGTAATATTGTAGTTCTTCCTTGCTCTCATCCCTGTGCACAGTGATATAAATAAAATGCGGTTCTGCGCAAAACTTAGCTAATGGTCTGTACTAGTGCAAGGTGCGAGGAGTCATGTGCGGAAAGGAATCTATGGAAACCTTCAACTATTGATAGTAGGCATGGAACATTGTGTTTGACTACCACTGATTTTACATGTCATTTGTGTACCATAGGGTTGAGAACTTCACAACCAACGACTCTAAAGGTTCAATCTTCGAGAAGGCAACTCCTTCCAGCAGTTTCGAAGCGACAAATGTAATCAACACAAGAAACCAGCAGAAATGGAACTCATATCCCTGATCCTGCACTTCATGATAGTATTTATCGAGTTCGTTGATGAGGTAACTCGCCCAATTTATTTACATCCCCTCCATGCATTTTCCTGCGAGGTCCACCACGAACCCAGTGACCTGCATGGGGAATTTCTTTCAGATGATCTTGCCAGCTATGAGTTGGCAAGATAGGCACACTGTTCCATCCTGGATGCAAGATACCTTGTAGCCTTTCTTTCCCTTCTCAACTTTTCCATAAGTCTCCTTTATGTGCTATGCCAGGGAGCAATCTGAAGTCTTCCCTGGGTAGAACTGTTGAGGGTCGGGTCCTTGCATCCTCAGTCCTATGATCACATGGATCAGCGTCGAATCCACAGTGATGTGCCTGTCGAGCCACATGTATCCTCCATGATAGCACAACAAGAGGATATTAACACAAGCGTTAAACTCCTGATGTCGGCCAAAGTGAGGGATATTCATCACGTTGAGTATTGTGGACTACGCGAGATCCTTTATCCAAGGCTGGGAGATGATGCGAGGCTTCTTCCTAGTCATCTTCATCAAATATATATGGGTCGTGAGCATTGTGTAGTTCTTTCTATCTCCAAGGTTGAAATCACTATTCTTCAAAGATCATATCTGTCCCAACTATCTTCCAACTACTCGTATCCCCTTCAAGATGTACGCGGTGATCAAGATGTACTCAAACTCCCGTGGGATGCTATCATGGTTAACCGTGCTAGCCAAAAGCACGATGTAATGATGTAAGATCAACGAGATCTGTTTCGCATTAACCAAATCGTCATGATGCTTACTTCTCTTCTCAGTAGTGGGGTTAGTACGACCCGAATTTCATCTAGTCAAGGGGGAAGAATTAAGTCCCCTAGTCGATGATGCCTGCATTCCTTCAGACATGGATTTATTAGCCATAAATTCTTTAGAGCTTCTTCAATAGACTTCTCTATCTCAATGCACTCGACCGACATTATCACTGTTAAAAAGTAGTTCAGGGTAGGTGAATGGATAACGAGCTAAACAATAGATGGCGAGGTCTAATAGCACAAATCGACACACACATTCACTTTGTTTCTTGTCTCAGATAATCACGGGTAGAAAAAATTAGTCTTGGCGCAGCGTCCGATGAGTTAAATAAGTGAGAGTTGTAACAGATTCCTCCAATGGACAAGAATGCCTCAATCAATGTGAATTCGGCTGTTATGGCGTGGTATCAATGTCCCAAACGTGGTCTATTTTCCCATAAATTTGTTTCCTAACCGTTCCAGAGAATCGCTCTAACGGTTAGGGTGCCTCCAACAATCATATATCTTTGTCGAGGTGAAGTCCCATTCTGTGTGGTTCTTCTATTTCGGCGAGGTTCAGAGCCTTCAAGCCTGCCTCCTGCGAAGTCCTCTCTGTAACTTCCTGTATATTTTCTAACTTGGATTTCCTATTACTGATCTTTCTTGCCTTATTTCTTGTGACCCAAGTCTCTCTAACTGTTTCTAGATTCCACTTTCCATTCATAATATTATCTTCTCCTAGCGTAGTAGCTTCGCGCTGCCGATGTACTTCCCAAGGGTTCAAGGTTAATATCCCTCCCCTTACCACTTCCTGGGTGGATATACTTTCCTATTACATGGATAGGTCCTTCAAACCTTCTTGTGTTCTTTCAACTTTGATAGCTAATTATCTTGCCTTCTACTGCTTCAACTTAACTTCTTGTTCTTCTATCAGTCGATCTATTTTCCTAGATATGAAATCTCTTAGTTCTTGTTTTTTCTTTTCTGTAGCTTCTTCCTCTGCTTTCCTTCTTGTATGATCCTTCTCCATCCAAGTCATTCCTAACAAAAGTGGAAAAGGGGCATTGTTCTCAACAAACCTAATAACTTCAAATTCTTCTTGAGTCAATGTTCCATGGATGATAATAGGTACATTAGTAACTCTTCCACATAGGGTTACCATCTTTCCTTTGAATAAACCTATCCTTCCCAATGAAGGTACTATAGTAGGTTTTCTCAAAATTTCCCAAGTGCTTTCTGGCATAATATTTACTTATGTTTCTTCATCCAAGACACATTCTATATTGAAGTCTCTTGTTCTTGTATCTATGTTATATTTTTCTTTCATGATCTCTGGTAAACTGAAATTTTTGTTATCATCCATTAATTCTTTCAGTTGTTCTAATAGAGTCTGAACTTCCTCTGATCCTTTCTCTTTCTAATTTTCTAACATTCTCTTATTCTCTAGACTCATGTTCATTTGTTCAACTTTAGCAATCATTCTTGGGACATCCTCAACTTTAAGACCAACAAATTTACAACAAAAACAAGTAGGACTTGCACCAGGGCATTCCTTAGCAAGATGTCCTGGTCTTATGCAGTTATAACATAGGGTTAATCCTCTCTTCCTCTTGTATGTTCCCCAACTTCTCCTGTACTGCGCACTAGGATCATTGTGTTGGACCTGCAATCTGCAAAAATTCTTTCTAGGTTCTTGCACCCACTTATTAGTCCAATTTTTTTTTATGCATAGGAATAACATATCTTTCTCTATTTGTATCAAATTTATTCAGATCAACTCTTTCTTCTAACTGTACCCTAGCTTTCAGACTAGGACAAAATCTATCAAACATACCTAGATTCATGCATTTGAAACAAAAATTTTCCACTTATCTTACCTATCAAATCATAAAGATTTACCTCTTTCAGGATCTTACCTATTTTTTTTCAGAGCAACTTACTCTCTTGACACAAAGCTCCGCAGGTCAATTAGAGTATTTCGCACTACAATAGAAGATTTACGCACAAAGCTTCTCTTTTATTTACTTCAGTTCCCAAAAATCACAGTTTCAAGTCCCGACAATGGAACCATTTGTTGGCACAAGGGCAGACCTAGGGTTCAACGCTTCAACAACGCACCAACAAAACCCTAAATACTGGCCCTTTCAGAAACACTTGCGAAGCATGCGAAGTCTCACCCGAGGTAGAGGTCGGGGGGGTTACAGGACTGAGGTGTTTGTAACCAATATGGGACACAGATATATGATTATAACATTTCGCAGAGTACTTAGGAACAACACACATTAATTCATTATCTTTATTCACATCGCAGATCAAACCCTAAGTACATATCGACACAGTAACAATGACAAAATACACATCGCACTTAGCATCATAAGTTAGAACTAACACAATCACCATGAACAAAGCACTAAGCATTCATAGATCTATCTATCATTGATAGAATTCAATGCACTAAGAAGATCCACAACATAACATCATAGCACAAAGAAAACCATCAACACATGATATACGTGGTTCACCCTAGTGTGGGGATACGCCCACCAACTGCATCTTCTTCTTTATTTCTTTGGTCTCTTACATTCTTCTTCTCCTGTGCACAAAGTGACAGAGCCTAGCTTTGCACCAGACAGGTGATCTATGAACTAAGCGCCAAATCCACCTTCCCAAAATCAATTCAAGGAACAAAGCCAATTCCTCTACTAAGCACAAAGCCTTACATGCACTGTCTATTGCACTAAGAAACACAAAACTTCTTTCACTTAGCCTTCTAAGCTATTGATCTCTTCTACATTACATTCTTACTTATTTATACTTTTACATTTACAAAAATGCCTAATCATGGGTAAACCCATGGGCCAACATCCCATAACCCATTACAAAAACCCCGATGAACCCCTTCCTGGGTCCATAAGCCTGCAAAATAAGTGAGATCCCACGATCTCAACTCCTCTTGGGCGCTCCATCTTCGACCAACCTATCAAAGTCCAAAAAGTGGTCAAACACGACCAAGACTTCCAAAAAATTGGCCAAGGGCCAACAGGTACTGTGTGATGTTTCCCCACTAGAAGTATATGATGTTCTGTTAGTCCATCCATATATGTGGAATTGCCATGATATTTGTGACTCTCAAATCTGTAGTGTCATTGTTACTCGGGAGGGTCATCTCTACAGTGTACCATAGGTAGTTCTAACTACTGTCCCACCAAAATAGTGTCACAAAGTAATATCTCACATCACAAAGTAATATCTCATTTCAAAAAGTTTAGCCTCTTCATGATCTGGTCATAAGGTGAATAGAAGGAAACTGCAACCACTACAACCTCGGCCCATGACCTTTCTATCCAATAGAAGAAGATCAACAATATTCTAGAATAGCACAAAGATATTCTTACTGCACCTAAGGTGGTGCCTCCACACTGCCTAGTCAAACAAAGTTATAAAATATCCCTTCATTCTCTTCATGTTGCATGTTCACCAACATATTCCTCCCACACTCGGGTATATCATGAAGCTAGATTGGTTGAACAAATCCAACCCCTCCAACAACAAGTTCATGACAACCTTCAACAAGCTAAGCAAGACAAATTCTTCAACAAGGATAACATATCACCAAGGTTCAAATTAAACAAAAGCTTCTTGGGGAGATTAAATCAATGGGGACCATTGCTTCCTAAGGGGGGAGGAATGATCCAGGTGGATCTTGGTGGTAAACCACATTTTCCACTCAATGAACATTTCGAGCCTATGGTTTTGTTAAACCATGATATTCACCCTTTTGATGGGGAATGGAATGTAATACTATATTCATTTATTAATTACAAACATCATGTAATGACTTCCTAGTGGTATTATGTACATGCCTACAACATAGCATTAATGTTATAGATACCATTATAACTCCACAGTTAAGTGCACTCAGGTTAGAGTAGTACTGGGATGGGTGACCGCCCAGGAAGTCCTAGTGTTTTACATGCCTATGGAATTTTATAACTTAGATAATTTATCCCACATGCATCATGGGAATTGTTCTCCTCTCTCTCTCTCATATAAAATTGAGGTGAAGAAGACCCTTTAAGCATGCAATGGAGTGTGATGTAATGTTTTTTGTGAATGAAGTGTATCCAACATCTCTTTCTTTTCGAAGATAATCTACCCAATTCTTCCAGTTTGTGTTCTACAATGTTTTTCTCTCTTATTCATCCTACGCTGTTTTTCTCTCTTATTCATTAATAAAAGTTGGGTTTCACTATATTTCTCTATTTCTAGCAATATCTGTGTGTATTTCCTTGTTATATCTCTGCAATATTTTTGTCTTCATGTCGTTCTAAAAAAAATCTAGATCATCCCCCATTTTTACTACTTCACATATACTTCACTACATGGAAAACACCTTGTAGCAGAGGTTTTTAGTGTTACAAGATTTAATAAAAGTTTTTAAAAAACCTCTGCTACAACCTCTGTTATTCAAAGCAAAGGTTTTAGTGGATGTTCCATATAAATAAAAAAAATTGGGCGGGTGTAGGTTGTGTTGGAGTTACTTCACACACACCTAGGATTTATTTTTCCTAAGGTTTTTCCTTGTTTATTAGTCATAATTAGTCATTATTGAGTCTCCTATATTTTAGGGGAGAATATTCCACCTAGAGAATATTCTCTTTCAGTTGACACTTCAGTTTGACTAGTTGAGTTGAGTTTAAATGCTGCATTGGTTTTGTCACCATGAAACATTGGGATCATCACAAGCTAATGTGCGCTTGCCTTGGGATCATCACTAGACTGGTGCATTACCCTTGATTTCCTAAGTTAACTCCTCACTACTCTCTGTTCTAGTTAACTTAAGACTAGTTGACTAGTTAACTCAACTAGGTGGCAGTTCACTCCCGTATCTACCTAAAAGACTAGACTAGGTAGAAGTTTACTCCCGTAACTGCTGGTGTGTGTCCAGATCACTCTAGACCACCACTATGGATCATTATTTAATCATGTATCCTATATCTATTGTAAATTATTCACTCTTTGAGTGTGGAAACGGTTAATGTGAATTCTTTTGTTCTTTCTCTCCTTCTTCTTCTTTCTCCAATTCTCTCTGCAAATGTGTGTATTATTGTTTAGGTAGATATATTATGTGTAGGTTCAACACATTTATAGGTTATAGCTGAGGTTTTATTTCAAGTTCTTGTAATGGTATAAAAACACTAGTGCATTCATAAGTAATATGCACCGGTGTGCACCCGAATGTAAAAAACATCGGTGCTCTTAAAACTATTACTCATCGATTCCGTATTTTACGTTATATGAAAAACCAGTGATTTTTTTGTTAGTGTATGCACCATTACATATTGTTTTTGTATGCAGTAGTGATGCTTGTATAAATAATATGCATCAATATTGTTGTAGTTAGTATGCATTAGGGCCTGTACTACCATGTGCATCGAATGATAGTGAAATTTTGAATATTTGTTGTAAGATGTCAGCGCCATTTTTTCTTACTAAGAACTAATGCATATATTATATATAAAGCATTGGGTCATATATTATATTAAAGAACTAATGTGCCTTTTTATTATATGCACTGTAATAATTTGAAATGATAAATATAATCAATCGTACGTTATGTCGCTTAAATTGATGGTGTTTTTTCACAATTGTTAGCATTGGTCCTTTCATTTAATTAATAGGCCCCAGTGCATATTGTTATAACCCTATAATTTATAGGATCAACTGTTGATTTCAATTTTGTCCCTTTAGTTTTTTCGACTTGCAGATATTGCTACATTCTAAAAAAGAAAAGAAAAGAGAAAAGAAAAAAAAAATGAAAAGAAAAGAAAAAGAAAAAATGAGAAAAAAAGAGAGGGCAAAAAAAACAAACAAAAGAAAATGGATAAAATCCCCATGAATTGATAATGACTTGACCCATATAGTGTAAACATGGCCAATTCTTTTGAATTTAAGTATTTAGGATTAGTGAATAATCTTGGCCATATTGTCTAATCATAGCCAAGTAATTTAGATTAGCCAGTGAATAAATTTGATCAAACAGTCTAATATTGGTCAAATAACCATGTGGTAGAGTATTTTCTTAGCCCAACAGTTTAAAATAGGCTAAAGGTGGAAAGGTGTAGGTTAGGACATAGGTTAGTTAGCTTCCTTTCAATAAAATATGTAATATGATCGATGGAAATGCATGATTGTTTATGATGAAATTTTTTTCTAACCCCATGGTGATAAAAAAGAAAAAGAAGCAGTGCGCAAAACCCATAAAAAGTCATTAAGCCTAAGTTTTGCATCATATATTGAATTGCACCCTGGAGATTAAATATCGGGCCTAGATCTA
>SNQJ01S0162544.1:10098-27720 GCA_010110895.2 Picea sitchensis
GTATGTTATACTATCTAAAAACAAAACCAATCAACAAAACCAGTAAACAACACATCATACCTCGACGATCGAATCCCTCTCTCAGAGGTAATATCATCTCAGGATCATCACATAAATCTATCCCACTGTATGGAAACTGCAATATGATCTATGGCATATGACGCCACACCTATGCAGCCTTGGCCGTGAAGTAGTGGCCACCCTCCCCACCCCCATGATGAACCAAAATCGGCGACCACCTCTGCAGTCGCGACTCTCGCGCTCCTGGTGGGTCTAACAACACTCTTGGGCAAAACATCGACACCCTCTCTAGAAACCAAGCCACCAGGATCGATCCAAAGGAAAAATCCCTTGAATCGACCGCTCGATACCTAGTGAGTTGTCCCACCATCTTGGCATGCAACATCAAGCCCCAGGTGAAATGATCACCCCCTAGTGCCTGATGCATGATCCTCAATTGGAAACCACTAATACGCTGAGTCGCGAGTGACCCACACACTCTCACAACCATCGCTGCCATGCAATGATGTACCAGGGAATCCATCACCCCAATCCTCACCACTGAACCATACATAAAATCCTCTCCTGAACAATATGTTCGGGCAAGGGTAGCCAATTGCCCCTCTCCCACTACCACCGGCTCAACCGGCAGCAGGGTTCCCCAAAAAGGGAACCAAGTCAGAAAATAGACATCCTCCTTAGTAGAGAATGAAAAGTGCTCTCCATGCACAATAAAACACTGCAACTCTGGACTCCACATCGAGATCAAGAATTGCAACAGATACTCCTGTGCCCTCAACAATGGGCACTAAAAAAACTTCAGCAGCCCATAGGCCGCCAAAGCACCACGAACCGTCGACTCCTCATCCCTCACGACCTCCCTCAGTTAGGTCCAATCCCTCTCTCTCCAATGAATCGACATCGTCCCCAATGATCACCTGCATCCACATATACAGTACTCGATAATCCATCACAAAAACACCAAAATCTCCCCGAAAATTTAAAAAAAAAAAAAAACAAAGGAGAGAGAGGAACATAATCTTTCTCACCCTCAGCTTTGCCTCAAAGGCATGACTTTTTTCCCCACAGGTGCACACACATGCGCACCTATTTACCCCACAGGAGCACATGTATGCGTACCTGTTAAGCTCACAAGCGTGCATTCGGTGCGCACCTGTTCACTACATAGTTGCGCAATTGTCAGCAACACAGTCACACACATATGTGCGGTTGTGTTTCAGACATGCGCACACCCCATGCGTCCCTGTTTTCCCAAATAGCGCACCCCCCTACACGGTTGTTCCCATTATATCCGTGCATTCATGCACGGTTCACCATCGATTTCCCGCACACTTGGGGGGCCACAACCCTCAAAATTCACCGTATGACAATCCGTACGGTCCTACCCAAAAATTGACACCTAACTATTGTACAGGAGGATGAGACCACTAACCTGAATCTAGCACCTCTCAGATTGGCTTCCTCACAATCCTGGAATCTATGAATCTGCTCTGCAATCTCCTCTCTCACAACTATCGCAACAAGTACAAATGAGGTGGCAATGTGGGCCCCACAACTATATATAGTCCATTTTTCCAGACTTCGAAACTCAATTCTGGGAGCTCCGAGCGTCCATTTTTCAATCCGTCTTCAGCCATGGGATCAACACCTCGTCATCTACATCAAGATAGTCCCCGGGCCATTTTTCATCCTTAGCCCCTGGGGAGCCATTTTTCCATACCCCGTTCAGGTACGCATGCTCATGTTCAGAATTATCAAATAAACAGTTATATGTTCGATTATCTTCATATATTGTTCACGTCAGGTATTTGGTTTTCATGTGTGTAGTTACTTGGTCATCACACACTAGAGTGACCCCTTTAGGTATTTAATCAACACTGGCATGTAATCATTCCCTTTGAATCTCAATCGCATCCCCAGTCACACCCTCTGAAATTTTCCTTTAGGGTCCCTATATCCGGCTCTGCAGTACCATCACCTCCACTGCATTTTGGGTACTATCACCCGGTAGCACTCTCCCCCACATGAGTTGTCCCATTCATATCCCCCCTTGGCACTTTGACACTCATGTTGTTTTCAACCTTTAGGGATGGGAGTCCCGATAGTCTTACATCATGTCGCGAATCAGCCACATACTCCTTCTCCTCATTTTTCTAGCCTACCCAATGGACTCCCAGGGCACTTCCTCATGCTTTGACTGCACTCTCGCAGCATCATTTACCATCCATTTCATCCACCATCGGTTTGCCCATCTTTTGATTGCCCTCCATCCATTTCCCTACTACAGAAACCCGTCTATGGGGACCCAACCCCCCACTTATTTTTTAACCAACTTGCGCCATCCTCAGGCCAAGCCATATCACACTGGGGCACCCATTTCTGTATCTGCATTATTATCCCCACTGATTTCTTAATTCTTTTTGTAACCAAGTCATTGTCTCTAGCATTTTACATAGCTTTTTGTCGTCACCTTTGGCAACCTTCTTCCTTTTTGGAAAACACAACCCATGTCACCCTTGGTTGGGGAATTCCTTATCACCTACCCTTGTTGACATCGTCCATAAACTCCAAGTATCCCATAAGCCACCTACCTCTGCTCTCTAAGTTTGTTCACTTTGTCCCGCCTCTGGCACAACGTATCCCACGTCTCGTTGTCCCCCTAACACCTGACCTAGTTGAACGGTTGAAACCACTTATACTTCGCATATATTCCAAACCAAGGGCAGTCTTGAGTCTCCACGCATCTTGAATTCATTCATGTACCTCCTCAGTTCCTGATCTCACCTAGTGGATTTCATGAAACCCCTTTCTTCTTGGAGTCACGTCTCCCTTTTTTTCGACATCAACACAGTTTCTAGAAGGGAAACAATATCTTGACTCTCATTACCTTTACAATGAGAAGTCTCTGATGACATAGGGAGAACCATCATTTCTCTCTGCTATTGTTGACCCCCATAACATTCGACTTCAACACTTTCTCATGTTATGGTGGGTCTTACTTTGCGACTATTGCAATTGTTTTTTATATTTTCCGAAGACCTCTGAACTTTGCTAGGCTATCAATGCCCACAGAATCTGTGATACTTATTACAGGTGTCATTACCTACTATTCAGAGTATGTTCCTCATCAGAATTGTCCTCTGCCTTTATCAAAACCGCCCCCGAGGGTGCTATAGTTGTCTACATCAACACACAGTTTCAGTTACTGTACAACACCCATTTTTGAGTTACATGACACGAGCATGGGGCATGCCCACCTCATTTGTACACAATTTATTTTCCACACCTTGCGAAAGGTTGGGTCCTACATGTTCCCTTCTCCCTCCAACGGGTCACTCTTGATACTCTCACTATCGCTCTTTCTTACAACGATACTCTCAGTAGAAGAAACATTGATGAATTTCGACTATTCATATGCTCCTAACTTCATCTATCAGGGGGCGTCTGTTATCACTGAAATTTCATCCACAAATGGTTACAGGAATCCAGCATCTTCAAACAACTATGAGTCCACCCATGGACCAAAATTACCAAATTTTTTTTTCCAAAAGGTCCAAAACTATACAACTAGTTATAAAATCACGATGCGCTATGACTACATGGGGCGCGCACACATGCACCATCAAGAAACGTAGGAAAAGCACACATGTGCACGATGCACGACTGCGGATGCTAAAAGCCACGCACACCTAAGAACGATGCATTTATGATGTTGGCTGGCCTCCCACCCACTTCTGGTTTAGCTTCCAAGTTGATTTGACACTCAAATCTCAGTTGGATCTGGCTGGGTGGTTGGTCAAATACCTAAAGGTGCCCTAAAAAGCCCCTTTTTACACTAAAAGTTGGTTGCACAATACCTCAAAGTGGTGCTATAAAACAAGGCCATGGGTGCACTACATTTTCAAGGAATTCATTTGCAAGGTTATGCTGCTACTATTCTCTTGGGAAAACCTCTTTTCTTATCAAGAGCATACTAGCACCATTCCATTTGGGCAATCCACATCACATTTTTGAGTGGGTTAGCTTGGGATTCTTTCACCATTTCTTTCAAGTTTCCAAGTTGTAAGAAGAGCTCAATATTGGGGGTACAAGAGCCCTCCCTTGGAGGAAGAAGGGACCCAAAGTCCCCTTTCTCTTTGGTGTCTTATTTTCACTAATACAATCATTTCCAATGGTGACATGAGTCTTGTTTTCTTCTTGTTCTTATGTCCTTATGCACAATAGTTTAGTTGTTTTTTCCTTTCCTAATTTAATTCTTAGCTTAGTCTTTTATGTTTATTTTTCTAACCCTTTCCCTTACTGTTGTTTTGCTTAGCTAACCCAACTAAGCTTGTAAGCACCTCTGTTTTTCTCATTTAGGTGACAAAGGAGGTGCAACACCAAGACTTGGGCCAAACACTTGCAGCGTATTCAGCAAGTTCCGCACACCCTGCGACAACACAAGCTATACAACAACTTGGAAAAATGCTCATTCGGCATGGACAGGGTCCATTACCTGGGCTACATCATTGATCAACATGGTGTACACGTGGATCCAACCAAGATCCAAGTCATCTATGACTGGCCAACCCCAACAACACTCACTGAGCTTGGGAGCTTCTTGGGCTTTGCCAATTTCTACCGCAGGTTCATGTTGGGATTCTCCCATATTGCATGGGCCCTCAGCCAAATAAATAGGGGTGGTGGTAAGGAAAAATTTGCGTGGGGTCAGTCCCAACAACAATCATTCGATTATTTGAAGCAGCGCTTGTGCTTAGCCCCAATAATTTCACTACCAAACCTGCCACATCCCTTTGAAATCGAGACATATGCTTCAGACTATGCTATGGGTGTCGTTCTCACTCATCACGGCCACCTTGTGGCCTATCATAGTGAGACACTATCAGATACTGTCTGTAAGTACCCTACTTACGACAAAGAAATGTACTCCATTGTACATGATTGCCGCCAGTGGAGACATTACTTTCTTGGGAAGGAGACAGTCATCCACACTGATCATAAGCCACTGCAGTTCATGCAGACACAGGGAAAATTGCAGAATGACCGCCATCAGAAGTGGTCCACATACTTGCAGCAATTCCACTTTAACATCAAGTATAAAACATGAAGCACCAATCGCGTCATTAATTTCCTTAGCAGACCGCCAGTCATGACACTCACCACGGTGCTAGACTCTTGTGACCATGAGACATCTGGATGGACCCAACTCTATGAGACAGACCCTGACTTCACCACCACCTACCAAATGTTGGGTGCAAACGCAGTTGTTGATAATTTCCATCTTCAGGATGGGTTGTTGTGTCGTTTGGGCCATATCTATGTTCCATCAAGTGAGCGAGCGAAGCTGATCTGGGAATCCCACTACAGTCGGGTGGCAGGACACTTCGGCATCGAAAAGACAATGGAGATGCTACATAAACATTTATACTTGTCAAAACTTCGACAGGAGGTCAACAAGTATATCAGGTCCTGCACTGCCTGCACTATTGCCAAACCGAACACTAAGAAACATGGCATGTACACCCCTCTTCTTACTCCTAGCAAGCCATGGGAATCCATCTCAATGGACTACATGTTGGGCCTCCCTTCCACCAAGCGGGGAAATGACTGTGTTTTTGTGGTTGTTGATCTCTTTTATAAGATGGCAATTCTGGTTGCCTGCAAGAAGAGCATAATAGTAGAGGCCACTACCAAGCTCTTCTTTGAATGCATCTGGGTACATTTTGGAATCCCACAAACCATTGTCTCAGATTGGGATAGTCGATTTCTCAGCACATTCTGGTTGAGCCTCTGGTCACTTTTGGACACCAAGCTCACCAAATCCACAACCTTCCACCCCCAGACAGATGGCCAAACCGAGGTTGTAAATCGAATGATTGTGCATATCATTCGCATGTATAATTCAAAGAACCCTCACACATGGGATGAGAGCCTTCCCTATGTCCATCATATCTACAATCGAGCCCTGCATAGCTCAACCGACCACAGCCCCTTTCAAGTGGGGTTAGGATTCCAACCATTGGGTCGCATAGATGTTGCACTTCCCCTTATGGCCACCTCAAACGACTCATCTCCTGCTCCAACTGAAGCTGACAAAACCACCTGGTTCATTGAGCGGATCCATCACATCCGCCAATAGGTTCAGGATATCCTACAGAAGTCCAATGACAAGTACAAACAACGCCATGATCAACATCGGGTGCCACATAAGTTTCAGGTGGGCGACAAAGTTTGGTTGCACTTGCAAAAAGAATGCCTTAAAGGACCCCATCAGAAGCTTTGCCCACTCCGTTATGGGTCGTACACTATCACCAAGGTCATGGGGGATAATTATTTTGAGCTCAACATTCCTCCCTTCCTTGGCCTGCACCCAATGTTCAATGTGGATCTCCTTCTCCCTAATTTCCCACTATTATTGGACACCTCAGAAGTAGCAGAACAACTGAAACCAACAGATCTCAACCCTGACTACATACAACAGGCATCCAATGATCAGATTTTGGACACACAGATCAAGGGCACTTGACAACAAAGGATACAACTTTATTGAGTCGTCAAAGTAGGGAAACTCTTGCACCAAGGCAAGTGGCTCACCCAGGGACAAATTCAGCAGAAATTTCCTCATCTGATGGGGGACCTCAACACAATGGAGAAAATTTATTCCTAAGGAGGGAGGATCGATCCATATGGATATTGGTGGCCACCCACCTTTTCCAACTGGCTCAAAACAATTTTCTGACAATTTTGGCAATTTACTATTTTTAGCAGTTTTAACTTCCAGGGCCATTTTGAGGGCCTAAATGAAGGTTTTTCTGAATCGAGCTCCTCAAGGATATCTAAATACATGATTGAGCCCCCAAAATTAATCTCCTCAACAATACCTTTCCAACGGGCTATCACATGCCTAAAACGAAGATCGTATGCACAAGTTATGACCCCGGGAAGTTGATGTACTAACTTACCCAAACGGGGCCCACATGACTTTTGGCGCTTCATCTCCTAGGGTTAGGTTTGTGGACGTCTAGGGTTTTTGGAATTCTTGTTTATTTTAAAAATACCTTCATAGCCTCATTGTAATCTTCTTCTTGCCAATGCGTGCAACCGTCACATCTCTTCTCAGAGATAAGCCGCCACCATACCAACAAGCTTGTTTTCGCTGCATTTTACAGTTTCAGCTTATTTCGTTATTGAATAGAAAACCAGTTTTACTCTATCTCTATTATTTTGTGTTAAGCACCTGTTAATAATATGTATTCATTCGTTCTTCTCATAAAATCCAAATCAATCCTTAGTTACCAAATTACTCAAAAGTAAAAATCATAATGATTATTTCATAAGCCATTCAAAATTTGTAAAAAATATATTATGTAATATATCTAACAAATACTTGCTATGTGGATTCACATAATAATGAGTTGCTATGTGGATTCACATAATAATGAGTTGTTGATAATATAATTGTAATTTTTTTATTATTTTTTCATAAAACCTCCCATAAGGCAAAGTAAATATTTGAAAATCATGACCAATACAATCAATTGAATACAAGTACAACTCAAAATTTTATCACTCGCAACCAAATGCAATTGATTTATTGGAATTAAGCCTTAAGAAATTCCAAGTTAGAATTTGGTCAACAAGAAGTGGAAGTGATGGGAGGGATTTATTTAGAAAATTTATTGGTTCAAATAAGATAAAAAAATCAAATTTATATGGTTTGTTGATAAATGTACAAAAAAATAATTAAGGTAAATACCTTATAAACTTTCAATTACTATGGAATGAGTTCAAGGATTGTTTTTTGTAATTAAAAACAACAATGGTTGTTTTGGAGGGTGATGATATTGATGCAAATCCATCTGAAAAATGCATTGTACAAAATCCTCTGAATCAAACAAATTTAACACCTGGGACTTTGACAGGTTCTCATCAAAATATATTTAGAATATGTTATCATGGATTATCTCTATGATCATAATAACATAATTGAATTAAATATAATATTTAGATGTAATAGACTTCAAACATCATTATATAATATTTAGATGTAATTTTGAAATTATGATGATAGTTTTCAATTTTATTATTACATTTATCTAAGAAAATGTTATTTGCAACAATTACATATTTATTGAGTGTTCATTATGATTTTTTTCTACATGTTAGTTATTTTTATTATTGTTATGTATTGTCATCTCCACTAACACTTTACTTTAATTACATATTCATTATGAATAACTTCTTCAATATAGTGATTTATATATCTAGTTGTAATTACATCTGTTGTTACGGTTTTGTATATTATCAAAAATTTAGTTCAAGAGAAATTATTCATATTGGGAGTATAAGGATTGATGTTTGGAGTTCTACGATTTACGAAAAAACTCTAAAGTACATATAACCTTATTTTGTGCATAATTATTACCATTATTACACACATGCTTAGTTGTAATGTTATCAATGTTGAACGAGAGAATTTTGGCATTTCCTTGTGGTTCACATATTTAAATTGTATCGAAGTAAAATACTTCATGAGTAAATTTGATTGGTTGAAGGATGAAAGGTTCGTAGTTATTTGGGATCACCAACAATACAAAAATACTTTGCACCATTCACCAATGTACACATATTTTGGGGGAGTGCTACATATTTACAAGAAATTATTCAAAGATGTATTTATCTAGTATGGACATAAATATTAAATTTATCAAAATATTGTTCGCAAATGAAGGGAAATACCATCTAGAAGAAAATAGTGGTGAAAATTGCTTCAAATTTCCTTTAAGTTGGACATTTAATGGTTCATATGAAAGAAATAGAAATATAAAGACAAATTTGAGTTATTTTTTGAATACTCTTGGGCCTTGTCCAATAATGATGCATTGGTTTAAAATATTCGAAACCACTCTCCTTGATGATGAGTAACAATTATAATTTGATTGTTAATTTAACAAATTTTGTTATCATTGAATAATAAATATAGTGTGTCAATATTACTTTATTGATATAATGTTATCATGATTCGTCGGAGAAGCGGGCAAGCCCGCACCAACCTTTTATCTAAGAAATGCATCCCTTCCAAAGAGTTGGGACTTGGTGCACATATTATCTCTAGAATTACTACAGTTATCCGAGTAGTAGGGTACCATCAAAGAAACTATACTTGATTTAATGAGCCATCTGTAGTTTCACAGTATGGATTAGTTCATACTTAGACATGCATGGCTTAATCTTTGAGACACAAATATGACTACTGGCAGGATCAACCAGGTTTTATTGATATAATGTTAAGTTTCAATATTTTTAATACAATAATGATTGTAATAATTTCATTTTTTTTTAATTAATTGGTTATTCACAAAAAAAATATATGAATGATTTAAATGATATTATTGTTTTTGGAAAATTACATACCATATTTATAGTAAAATTAATAATATTGCAATACACAATTAACAATATTAATTAGTGTGTTGTGTTTCTTTTCTTGCAAATATAATAGATTTATTAAATAGATCGTAGATTATATTCAATATGAATGGAGTCTTGTTACATTCAATTCATAAAAGATCATTTAGGAACAATTTGAAGTCATTCTAACACAAGATGATCGTGACACAATACCTAGAAAGGGTCATATTGGTGTTGGAAATCCACATGTATATCTCAAAATTTAAATAAAGTTTTGGAGATCTTTAAGGTTCTTATGATGCTAGAAACATAATGATGGTAAATGATTCAAAATAAAAACATATTTCTAATGATGAATGGAACTATGTAATTACATAAGGTTATAATTGTGACGATGTGAATGAAAAATCCTTGTTATATAGATTGTTGTTATGCTTGCTACACTTAAGTGGTGTTATTGATGTGAGATTTATTCTAAAGAAGTTGAAACAATGTTAAATAATGTAATTTTAGTGCTTTTCTCTCTAATATTTTGTATGTTTCATAATGTTTTATATGTTTAATAGGATATTTTAAATATTTAGTTGTGTTTGATAAATTCATTAGTACTTTTAATCTTTTTACAGTATCTTTATCTAAGAAAAAAAAGGTTTTCAAAGTTTTGAAATTGGTGCTTGGTCACCTAGAATTGTGTAGGAAGGCTCATACCCCACCATCAGGAGTAGTGGTGTGCTTGGATGGTTCCTCAATTGATATAAATCATTAAAAAGAAATTTTCAAATAATTCAATCGAAGAAAAGGAGAGAAAAAAAATATTCTTGCAATTGTCATTTTCCTCCATGTTTACTAATACATCTTTCTTTTACTGTTATGTCTTTCCTTACCCATTTGGTAGATAAGCTTACCTAAGTGTTGAAAATTTTTATAAGTATTGATTTACCACCACAATTATAGAAATCCAATATACGAATGTTATGTATTTGTTATCTTTTACTATGTTAAAATATTTTATGCCATAATTTAGTGAGATTTATGAAAAACAAAATTCAATTATGGAATTGCACTTGATATTAAATGGTTTGTATAAATGTATTAAAACATTGTATTTAATGGTATTTATCACTATAAAAACACAATTATTTTGTCCCTCTAAGGATAATAATCTATATGATGATGAAAAGATCTATACTATTACAAAAATATATAATTATGAAGACATAAGTGACAAATGCTTGTAGATTATGTGTAACCCTATTTAAAGGCTTTGAAAGATATATATTAAATGTGATTGGAAATTTTTACCATTCTTAAAATATATTTTTATTATCAATATATTAAATTTTCTATAATTGTTAAAAGTATTTGATATTTTCAATAGTAAGGTGTTTGATATATGATATGCTTAATATAAATTATTGAATGAAAAATGAGGAAAATTTGAAAATATGGATTTGCATATGATGAATGCCTTAAACTGAAATAATGATGTATCTTATACATTTAGTATTTTCAATATGTGATTAATAATTTGTGCCTTGATGTTAGAGTATACGGTTATGAAAAATAGTTCAGATTGAACCAAGTAGTAATCATGGACTCAATATTCTAATTTTTGGAATTTGATTTTGTACCTAAATCCAATTTTGCAATTTTGGAATTTGATATTGGAACATTGATAACCATATTTTTCACTTTGGGAACACCAAATGTATCCTATATTCAAAAGGGCTTAGACTAAAATTAGTCCAAATTTAATGAAATAATCATTTGAAGACAAGGATCGACCAATCTCCTCCTCCTCCCTTAAATGATTATGGCCAAACATCATTTTACCTCCTCTATCTATTTCAAAGACCAACGGTGCCTTCTTAATATTTCCAACCTCCCCATAAAAGGATTAGTTAGGGTGAACCATAGAAATATATTGTGACACTCTAGGATCTCGTTGATTGATCATTTAACAAAAATATCTCCATTAAAGTTGGAATATCTTCTCATATAGCCATGTCTACAAACTCTTGCCACCAACTTTGGAGGTTTGAGATTTCATTTTCTCACTTGTTCCAACATACCTTCCTAAAGTGTTCTCAATTTGAATTTAGATGAGATGATAATAATCATTCTTTCAACCAGTCAAACTAAATTTAATTGTTAAAGATCAATAACAAATTATATAATATTATAACATTTAAACTTCATGAAGAGTTGTTGAGAGTGAGAATCATTTGTGGGAAAAATAAACTATTTCATAGGGTATAACGTTTAAACTTCATGAAGAGTTGTTGAGAGTGAGAACCATTTGTGGGAAAAATAAACTATTTCATAGGGTGTGTGACTCAACCCAATAGTCTAGCACAATCCTCACCACAACATCCCACTTTTGAATAGTTTTTCCATCAAGACTCAACTTAGCTCAAAACAAATAATTACAAAAAATAATCTTTTTGCATGTAAGTGAGAAGTTGTTGCATCATGTTGATTGATCATTTAACAAAAATATCTCCATTACAGTTGGAATATCTTCTCATATAGCCATGTCTACAAACTCTTGCCACCAACTTTGGAGGTTTGAGATTTCATTTTCTCACATGTTCCAACATACCTTCCTAAAGTGTTCTCAATAAGAAAAAAAGTATTTTCCTTCCATAGTTCAATTGGTGGAGCCAAAAGATTTACCCAAATAGCTTACACATTGTTCTTTTCCCAAAGGGGGTCAAAACAACAAGACCACTCCTTTAGTGTCAAATATGAATTGCTCTAGAACCAATTTTGTTGATGGATAACCTCCACATCCTTCCAAAAATTAAAAAAAAAAACATCATCCATCTTTTTGCATGTAAGTGAGAAGTTGTTGCATACCCTAAAATTGACCTCCAAGAACTTTGAATCTAATGGCTCATTATATTATTCGATATATGTTTCCCATAAAACTTCCCTACTATAGTCAACACCTAATAATGGAGGATTTGATATATATATATATATATATATATATATATATATATATATATACTATATATATATATATATATATATATATATATATATATATACTCACCCAAAACGAGATTTATGTTTTCTTGCTTAATCTTCACCACCCAAGCCCTTTTTTTTGTCCTTAGAAATATCCTCCACCTTTTCCCTACTTGAATTTCCATGTCGATTTCAAACCCTAACCATAGAACCACTTCTCAATTCTTCTTGTGAAAGTGAGAACCTCCTTCACCTAGAGATAAGGTTTGGTGGCGATGAATGTCCAAGGATAGAGGGTTTAATCCCTAAGAAATGTGTATTAAGTTTGGTTTTGGGTAAAAAGGTAGCACACTAAATTCCACACAATGAGATCTTAATGCACGCCATGTAGCATTGTATTAATCTTGCATCCTTACCTTATCAAGGAGGTTTAGAGATGGGGTAGATCACCTAACCCCCGACCTCTGCATTGACGTCCTATCCACCTTGGATTCTACTATCTTCTTCTAGGTGAGGGTTATTAAATTTATGAATGTGACCCTACAACCTAAGATAAGTCCTTCCCTTGAGTTTCCATTAGGCTTTGATTTGACACTTGAAAAATACATAGTTTTCACATATTAAAATGTAATTGAATCTTTAAAGTTATTAACCATTATTATAACTTAGAAAAAAAACATATATTTTAATTATATTAAAAAACTTTCAAATATTTTATAATTTTTCATCTTTACTTACATTATATAAAATCAAAATATCCACTATTCAATGAACACAAAAAAGCAAAACCCTATTATAATTTAGGGAAAATAAATATTTTGTATACATCTAATAAGCTCATGAAAATTAAAAATATATAAATAAATAAAGATTTAACCACCACAAAAAAGAGCCCACCACTTCTTCAATCATATGATATCAGATCGATCAAGCTCATGGAAATTAAAAATATATAAATAAATAAAGATTTAACAACCCAAAAAATGGCCACCATCCACTTCTTCAATCATATGTTATCCCAATTGATCAATTTCGTGGATACAATTAAATAACACCAATACTAGAATTATAATGTAGGCTTTCTTAGTATCATAAAGGGACAATGCGCTTTTGTGGATAAAAAACTGTCCATAGCATTTTGGAGATGGGACAACAGAAGCTATGGAGATTGGACAACAGAAGTGATTAGAGTTCAGCATCATATTATGATTACAATTTTTACGGGTTTAGATATTATAAGTTATAAAGATCCGTTTTGTCAAATTTGAATTTAGATGAGGATGATAATAATCATTCTTCCAACTATCCAAACTAAACTTAATTGTCAAAGATTAATAACAAATCATATCATATTATAATGTTCAAATTTCATGAAGAGTTGTTAAAAATAGAAACCATTTATGAGGAAAATAAACTATTCCATAAGGTGTGTGACTCAACCCAAGAATCTAACACAATCCTCACCACAACATCCCACTATTGAATAGTTTTTCCACCCAACATTGAAACTAACCCAGCCTAGACTCAACTTAGCTCAAAACAAACAATTACAAAAATTAAACTTTCATATAGAATAAAAACCTTAAATATTAGATTATAGTAGACATATTATATATATAAGCATTATGACATATTCCTTGGCTTGAATATTGGCCCAGCCTAGACTCAACTTAGCTCAAAATGAATAATTACAAAAATTAATAACGTTCATATAGTAGGATATATATATAAGCATTATGCTATATTCTTTGGCTTGAATATAGAGAGAAGTTGTTTAATTGATTTAAGTTTGTCTTTTTCACATGAATCAATATAAATTTCCATTAAATCACAATTTTCTGTTGTTTAAATTATATTTCATAAAAATTGATTTGAAAAATCTTATAGATACTTAGATTATACAAAATTAATCACTCAAATCTATAAATACAACAATTTTTAATCAGATTTGAAATAAATATCTCTAAAAAAATACTAAGAGAAAAACACCCCATATACATATACATATACATATACATATATAATTAATCACAAAGCACATAATTTTTTTAAACTTCCGATGATTACTTAGAGTTGTCTATATTCCATACAATCGTCTGCCAATGGATTCATACAGACCACGTGATATGCTTGGTATAAGACGATCCATTGAAGCCCCACACTGTCTGTCTGCACATAAAGTTGAGTCCATATGGACAGATTTGTGTTGTCATATACACAATACATGTAAAGCATTATGCCACAGTTTGTTTGTTAGTGCTTTAAAAAGTAGCTTCATTATATATACAGTGAAATTGTGTACACTACCTTAGAATCTAGAATTCAAGCACGTCATGACAGGATTGACTTTGGTGGAATAATTATTGTGCTCAGAGGTCAGGCATCTGTGTTGTGGGGTCCCAATTCCTTTGGAAAATGGAGCACATTGTACAAATGCTGCCTTCACATCAACTCAGGGTAACCATGGCTTTCCAGCGTCGTCAGCATCAATAAAACCTAATCGTTTTTTTTTGTCTTATCGATATCGGTAGTGGAAGGCCAGGGTCCGACGGCCCTGGCTTCGAATATCACCGCCCATTGAATCGTAGCCGTCAACCTGTTTTGGATTTAATCAAATTATTTTTGAAACGACGTTTACTCACAAATTCAACAAATTCTTTCGAGGAGGCAGGATTTCTGTGTTGACAACCAACAAAATCACTATTATATTATACAGGCAATTCTTATCTCGATTGCAGATTCATATGGAGAAATTAAAGTCAACGGTAATCAATTGTTGACTTTTTTCTAAACATTTGACTTTGATACATACCTTTTAGATGTATACAGTTGACTTTGTTGACTTTTTTATATGTTTTTTTATGTATACCGTTGACTTCGTTGACTTTGCTTACATTACTCCATACCTTTTGGATTATACCGTTCACTTCGTTGACTTTGCTCCGTACTTTTTTGGATGTATACCCTTGACTTCGTTGACTTTGCTCCATACCAATTACATGAAATAGAACCGTCCAAAAACAATCTACAACAAATATTTACATCTGAATTTAGATATTCTCTTTGAATTGCTACTGTAAATCTATCAAATGGGAGTTGCATAACTGAGATTTTCTTCCAGGAGGCGCCGAATCGTATTTGATCTCTGTATATGCGTTTCTTTTAATTGAGCTGCACATAGAATATATGCTTTTTCTTTTCAATTTTTTTTTTTAAGAAAGCGTGTTGCAAATGGATTTTATTCCGCCATCTCGTTGCATATCAATATTGAGGAAGAACACCTTCGTTTTGTGTTGTTAGAATTTTCTAGGTTTTTCCAATTAGATTTTCTTTTTATGATTTTGATGCGCAATCTGAATAGGTTTTATTCGTTGTGCGTCTCACATGGATTTGGCAGCTTTTGCATGTTCATCTTCTCGTGAATCGTATCCTCGAATGGATGTAGTGCTTGGAATATTTTCTCGCATGTTCCTCTGATTATGCATTCTCATGTCACTGTTTGTTTGTATCTTGCTCTGATTGTTTGCTGGATTTTATCTCAGAGAATTGATTTAATGATTTGCCAGAATTTAATATGTATCATATGTTAATATTGAGAATATATATATATAGAGAGAGGGGGTAGGGTATGTATACTTTAGTAGACTTTACTAGTCAAATCGCTGGGCAGAGGGGAGTCTCTTGTCCCACAAACAAGGAGGTCTCATACACCAATTTGGTGTGCTGGCTTGGCCCTGACCTTAAAAATAGATTATTATTATTATTATTATTATTATTATATATTATGGTAGTCTTTTCTCCTTTATTTTTATTGCATGTGTTGTTTCCATACTCATTTCTCATTATGTTATAATATATAAGAAGGTTATAAAAAGTTCCAAATCTGTTACCCCACCTACCCACCCTGCCCAGATTGAGTACCAGATTGTTCCATTTTAAAAAAGAATGCTCTGCTCTTTTTTTCCATTAGAAAACAGTCTATGCTTTTTTTTACATTATGAGCATGTGCATTTTAACCTATTCAACTCATGGGCAGTGTAATATTATGATTATGGTAATTACTTTCTCTTTCTCTTAATATAGCAATTTTAATCTATTATATTTTAACAAAATGGTTTTTTTTTTAACGTTTTATAAAGAAAATAAAATATTATATTTTAACAAAATGGTTTTTTTAACATTTTATGATGATGATGATGATGATTAACTTCCACTAAAATCAAATTGTTTTATGGTATCTTAAGAAGGTAAGTGATTACTTGCTATTCTTTAGAATTTTGTTTATGTACTCCCAAACCATTAAGAAAAGCTTTTCAAGATCACCATAATTTTGTTTAGTTAAAAAATTAGGAAGGTTAGTAATGTGAGAAATATTTTGAAAATAAAATCTAATATATATAAGAAAAACTATATATATATATATATATATATATATAATTCTTTTGTATCACACTTAACTCATAAGGTTACTAATGTGTACTATTATATTAATATATGTGATATTCTTATTCTTTAATATTAATCTTGCAATTTTAATTTTCAAGAAGGAACTCTTAGCATTACTTTTTTTTACTTATATGTAATATTTAATTTCCTCTTATGTTGTTTAATATTAATTATTAGTTTAATTGTTTTTTAAATAACATAAGTTAGAAATTAGAATATTGAAATTTGGTCTTCAAAATTTGGAATGAATTGTTTATGTGTGTTGTCTATTTCAACAAAGGATGAACACTTTCAGTAACCACTCACACATCCAAATCAAATATCAACACACTGATTTTTTTACCCCTGTCGAGAATCATCCACGGTCCCAGCCAATGTGGTCACTTGAGACAATTTATTAATGCAAAAGAAAAAAATATTACAAAGAGTTTGTCACAATCAATCATAGACAAATGACCCTCCATGCTTTTTAAGTAGAGATCATGGGCCAATCGGGTGTTAAGCCAAGTCATTAATATCGATCGAGTAGAATATGAGTCGTTGGATCACTCTACGTTGGGAACATATTGTGTCTGTCATATTACAAATGCATACTAAAGAAACACAGTTTAACCTAACGATCCATTAGACCAAATTGATCTTAGTTAACTCCTAAGTGTCTAAATATCCTAGCACCCCCCTTAAGAACAACTAGAGATAGGATTTAAGGATTTAGAAAGGGACACAATAGGAGAAGAAATGAGGCATTAAAACCTATCCCACCTTAGTGAC
>SNQJ01S0162545.1:1160-18763 GCA_010110895.2 Picea sitchensis
AAGGAGAAGAAGGAGGTGTTGATGGAGGTGAAGGAGGAATCTGAGGCTGGTCCTCTTCCTTTTCACTTTTTCCTTTTGAAGAATTACCCAAAACTGGACGCTTCCTTTCCATGTAATCTTCGTACAAAACTTGCACCATCTCCGACATGGCAAAGAATGTTTTCCGGAAATCTTTCTCATCTTGAGAAATCCCTTCTTCCGTTGCCATTTTCTCGCTGTGAGAAGATCTTCTTCTCAATCCAATTAATGGATTCTATGCAACAATATCGCCTTCACCACGCTGTATCTTTTCCCTGGTTAACATGCAAAACTCAAATCCAAACGTCAACTAGCTCTGATACCACTTGATCCGTCAGGATTTTTCGAAATGACTTATGGTTGAGTTTTTATTTGCATGCATTAATTGACCATTGGGAAACTTAATGAAAGAATGAGAAAAGAAAAGGAATTATACAACCATTAACATATATGCAGATCTGAAATGTAATGAAAAGAAGCAAACCATAATACACAGGTTGATAACGGAGTTCGGCACAACTTTGCCTACGTCTCCGAGCCTTTTCTCTGTGGGGGAGGATTCTTTATTTCTTTTCGAAAGCTTAATGGTACATCATTACAATGCTGAATGGCTTCTAGACTGATCTTGTCATGTTCGCCCAGATTTCTAGAATCTTGCACAACTTACGGCACCTGAAACGGATGTCCCGAGCTCTCAGAAATCGTCCGACAACATCTCCTCCTCAACAACTTCCCTGCCTCAAACTAGCTTTGACTTGGCTTGCCTCAGCATCTCTGCTCTGAATTGCTCACCAAAATCTCTCCCCTTGGCCTCAAAATGGCCTTGTTTAAATAGTTGGGAAGTTGGTTATCCATCTCCAACTTCCTCCACGAATTTAGGCTCTAAAAATGCCCAATAACTCCCAAAAATGAGTTAATTACATTAAAAATGAGTTAAACATTAATTAAACCCAAAAGTGGTTGGAAAAACCCACTTTATAACCATAAATTGGTTAAATTCGGGCTTAGCCCCTTAGTATTGGGCGCTCTCTCCTTTGGAAAGGTTATATGGACTCCATATGGCCAAGCGCTTAGCCCAAAGGGCTAAGCGTTGGCCCCTCTCCTCCTTTATGCGCATAAAACCATACAATATAATTAATATTATGGGTTTTATAACATAAAAAATAGTGTGGTGCATTGGTTATAGGACTATTGTGAAGGCGCTTAGGCTTAGTGGTTGTTCATGGGTTCAAAACCCAGGGACCCCAATTTTTTTTTTGAAACATACCACATTCACTGATGACTGGGTGCCACGTGGCACTTTCCCATTCGACGAACAAATGCTACTTGTCAACCATTGACTGGTCCAGTTGCCTGCCACATGTTTGCCCTGTCAGCAAACCTTCCCAATCACCATCATCCAGAGAGTGCCACGTCATCTCCTACACAGTCAATATGCTGATGTCATCAACGTTGACTTTTTTACCAGTTGACCTTTGACTTTTTCCCTGTTTGGGCTTCTGATCAGAACGCGATAACTTTCGCATACAGAGTCCGTTTGACAAAGTAAATATACCACCGGAATCGGGAAGACGAGACGGACATAATGGAATTGGTTTCGTCAGAATCCAAGCACTTTCATTTTTGAGCATTTTTCATGCCCTGTCAGGCTTCTGAATCCGATTTCGGAGCAATATCACTAGACCCTATAAGGACCTTTTCTCTTTTGATTCAAGGAAGGTCAATTGCTTCAGTCTCATCAAGGATTTGGTTGTGTCATTGGCCCAAATTCGTTCAAAGAACATGGTTATGGACATGGTTATGGCAGACATACCCCCTAAGTTTGGCATGTTGTTGTCCAGATCGTGGGCTGCGAAGTTAAAGGGGACCTTGCAAATGGACATGTCATACACCACCATTCTTATATTTTGCCAGGACATATGGTTGTACAGGGAAGTGCTGCTGAAATACATGGTAAGCAACAAAATGCAGCCAAACAACCACCCCATATACTCCATTGACACTGAGGTTGGTTCTTCTATTTTCTACAATGACTTGAGTTTTGAAGAGGAAGATTTGACAACCATCATGACAACTGATGAGGAAACCATGCGGAAAGAAGTAGAGTGCATTGAACTAAATGACTGCATGGAAAAACAAATATGGAACATGAGTTTCGATGGCGCTGTTAGCAAGGAATGAGCAGGTGATGGCGTATGGGTAAACCCTCCTCAAGTGGGCACAAAATTGTGCTCATACAAGCTCGTGTTTGAATGCAAAAACAACATGGCCGAGTATGAGGCACTGATTATGGTCCTGAAGGTGTTGAAAGAATTAGGTGCAAACATGATAGCAGTGCGTGGAGACTAAAAAATGGTCATAAACGAGGTCAAAGGCATATATCAAACAAATCACCCTAGGATGAGAGCATACAAAAACTTGGCACTGGACCTTCTCGAGGAATTTTCAGAGTATGACATATCTGCTATCCCAAGGGAGAAAAATCAAATCACCGATGTGTAGGCCACCTCAGCCTCAATTTTTAAGATCCCCATCTTCCCAAACAAAAAATACTAGATTGAAGTCAAACACAGGCTAACAATGCCTGATAATATAAAATACTGGCAGGTGTTTGAGGACGACAAGCAGGTAGAAATATTTCTTCAGATGAGCGATGAGTTCTCTAACACAAATATTGATGACGAATGTTGCTGCAATGAAGATGGGAGCACGAA
The DNA here is from genome assembly GCA_010110895.2 of Picea sitchensis. Taxonomy (NCBI): domain Eukaryota; kingdom Viridiplantae; phylum Streptophyta; class Pinopsida; order Pinales; family Pinaceae; genus Picea; species Picea sitchensis. The sequence goes on from SNQJ01S0162545.1 coordinate 3,893, forward strand.
TGCACATAGTAATGACGACCCTTTCCAGAACCAAATCACGAGAAGGGACATAATACAACTGAAAAATAACGTCATTCCGAAGGGGTTAGTGCTATTGGAAAACCTGTTTGACCAAAATGACGTGGCTAAAAATCCCAAGATAACTTCAAGCGAAGAGGATGTGGAATACTGCAACATCAGGACTGAGGAGAACCCGAAAATGATAAAATTATTGAAAATGATCAGTCCATAGGTTAGGCAAGACTACATCAAGCTCATGAAGGATTTCCCCGACGTTTTCACATGGAGCTATGACGATTTGAAGGTGTATGAAACTGAAGTAATACATGATGTCATCCCTCTCAAAGAATACCAGAAGTCGTTCAAAAAAAAACTGCGACGGATAAATCCCCTACTACTGTCATTGATCGAGAAGGAGGTAAAGAAACTGTTCGAAGCTAATATTATCGTTTCTTTAAGATTCTCGAAATGGGTAGCTAATTTGGTACCTGTAAGAAAGAAGAGCAGTGAGATAAGACTGTGTGTGGACTTATGAAACTTGAACAAAGTGTCCCTAAAGGACCACTACCCTCTCCCTAAAATGGACTATATCCTACAAAAGGTGGTGGGGTCCCAGAAGATGTCCATGCTGGATGGTTTTTTGGGGTATAATCAGATCATGGTCCACCCAAAAGACAGAGAAAAAACAACTTTCACAACTCCATGGGGAATGTTCATGTACGCCAATATGCCCTTTGGCCTGATGAATGTTGGAGATACTTTCCAAAGGGAAATGGATATCACATTGTCCAACAAAAAGGACAATTTCATTGTGATCTATATGGACAACATCATGGTATGCTCTGCCTCTGACGAACAACACCTCGAACATCTGAAGTAATTTTTCCAGAAGTGTAGGAAGTTCATCATATCACTAAATCCAAAGAAATCATATTTTGAGGTGGAAGAAGGGAATTTGTTGGGACATATTATCTTGAAGGAAAGAATTAATATAGATCCTAGCCGGGTTGAAGGAATCTTGAAAATCAACACTCTGTGCAGTAAAAAGGAAGTTCAATCCTTCCTAGGAAAAGTAAACTTCTTGAGGATATTCATCCCAATCCTAGGAGAGATCATAAAGCATATAACCTGCATGCTCAGAAAGGGAAATGAGATCAAGTGGAACCTGGAGGCCAAGAAATCTTTTGAAGATATCAAAGCAGTGCTGACTAGTGCCCCTGTGCTAGCTAGTCCAGACTTCATGAAGGATTTCATCTTGTTTTCATTCGCCTTAGAGCACACTATTGTCGGCGTGCTGTTGCAGAAAGATGAGAAGAACTTCGAGAAACCTATAGCCTATTTCAACAGGACATTGAGGGATTCTCTACTAAGGTATGACATTATGGAAAAACAAGCATATGCCTTAGTTAAAGCCTTGAAGGAGTTCAGGACACACATATTGCACTCCCACATTATTGCTTATGTGCCCAACAATTCAGTTAAGGATATCCTGACTCAGCCCGACCTTGAAGGGAGGAGAGGAAAATGGATAAATACCATGTTGGAATATGACCTGGAGATCAAGCCGACAAAACTAATTAAGGTCCAGGGCCTCGCGAAGCTAATGGTGCAGTCGGATTCCGACGTTGTGGGAATAAATTTCATTGCCGATATGTTAGAGAGCCATTAAGAAGAAACGACTGCGCAGGTGTCCCAGGAGTTCGTCAATTCACTATGGTATGTAGATATCATCTATGTGTTGAAGAATATCCAAGCCCCTCCGGTTGTAAGTAAGAATAAGGCTAGATTTCTCAAGCTTAAAGTAGTGAATTTTTGTATCCTGGACAACTCACTCTATTGGAGAGATCCCGGGGGAATGTTGTTGAGATGTTTGCTGGAAAATGATGGGAAGCGAGCCACAGAAGAATTTCACAAGGGCGACTGCGGGGCACACCATTACTGGAAAACCACCACGCACAAAATCCTCAGGGCAGGTTACTATTGGCCTACCATTTTTACAGACATGTACAAAGAAGTCTCCAGCTGCCACGAATGTCAGATTTTTGACGACATAAGAAAGTTGTAGCCCCTGCCACTAAATCCGATCTCATTCGAGGCACCGTTCATGCAGTGGGGTTTGGATTTCATAGGGGAAATAAATTTTCCATCCTCGGCACAACACAAATGGATACTCACGACCACCGACTACTTCACGAAATGGATAGAAGAGATCCCCACGAAGCAAGCTACCGACGTATTCATCATCCAATTCCTAGAGACAAACATCTTGTCGAGGTTCAGATGGCCCGCCAAGATCATAACAGACAACGCGGCTGCATTCAAGTCTAAGAGGATGGAAAAGTTTTGTCAGGATTACAATATAACCCTGGGCATTCTACAACGTAATACCCACAAGAAAACAGGTTAGTAGAATCCTTGAATAAAAGCCTAACCCAGATCATCAAAAGGCTCCTGCAAGACAATAAGAAATCCTGGCACAAAAAACTTATCTATGTGTTGTGGGAAGATCGGGTTACCACCAAGAAGTCCATCTCAACGTCGCCTTTCCAGATTGTATACAATGCAGACGCAATTTTCCCTACCACACTGGGGTTTCCCATCATAAAGTTGTTGAAAGAGTAGGGGGCCGAGCCAAATGATGCGCAAAGAAGAATAAATCAGCTGGTTCACACACAACATATGAGGGAACAAGTCTACAATCAGTCACAGATCCACTCGGAAAATATGAAGAAAGCCTTTGACAAGCGTTCCAAGCTAGAGGATTTTTGGTTGGGTGATCTAGTGATGAGATGGGATGCGAGAAATGAGGAAAAAGGAAAACATGGAAAGTTTGATAACCTATGGACGGGTCCATTCAGAATTGGTGCGCATCGTGGAAATAATGTTTATTTTCTGGAAGAATTGAATGGGGAGTGCATTAGTTGGGGGCCTGTAAACGACAGGTTCCTCAAACATTATCTGATGAAATAAATTATGTTTAAGCCATTTTTCATTGTAAATAGTTGTGTTTATTTTTGTGTCAAGTCAGTAGGTCAGCAGAAAATTGAAGCTCGAAGTGAAGGCCCTGAGTTTAATGCTGAGTCTTTTAGAAACTGCATCAATAGGTTTAGGTTGCATCCTGTTTTTTATGTTGCAGTGTCAAAGAGTCGAAATAAGGCCCAATGGTCAGGCACTTGGTCTATTGTTCTTTTCTACCTCATAGGGAGGATAACATCCCTGTTGGAGCCAGCTATTAGCACCGCCATTTTTCTTTCAGTTAGAGTCATTTTTCAGTCGGGTTATGGCCCATGTGTCCAAACATGTGAAGTCAGGTACGTAACAGTGAAGGGTTCGAAGTCATCAAGTGGTCAGTTGGCCCTTGGAAGTGGGAAGGGATGTTAGAGTCGAAACATGCGTAAATGGTACGGGTATGTTGTTACCAGAGAGTCGGGTCTTGTTAAAAGGTAGCTTCTATGTGCCCCAGGTCGAGTCAAGTAGTTAATCGAAGTTGCATCAACAAGTGCATAAAATATTATCAGTTCATTATGAAGGTCGAGGGAATAAAAAATTGTGGTGTTCGTATCATGTATTCCCTACAACCCTTATCACATGTACCTTACACACAGGGATGTGCCATCGCAAATACATAATTCGATCTGAAACATCCAGTTCCCATGAATTCATTGTTCCTTGACACGTTACCTCCTCCCACCCAATTTTTTTATAAATCCCAGAGCTCCTGCACCCATGTTATTCGTGAAATCAAATTCAGGCTCTATCTGTGAGTTTTCTCGTAGGCCCAGGTCGATCAAATTCTCCATCTTTGGCATTCTTCGGAGCCACCGCGTGTAGGATAAACACTGGTCACGCCATGGTGACCTCTCAAAGCATAAATAAGGGCACACGAAGTGGCAGAATCAATAGACCCAAACCCCAAAGTGACTGGGATTCATTCTCACTAACAACAGGCATCCCCAAGGATAAAAGAGGGATTTTTCCCTTACCCACGGGAACAATGACATCACACCGCGTAGAACCGAGAGTGGAAGGAACTGCGCATGAAGGAAATACAAAGGAAGCCCTCTCTCACCAACAACGGATACCTCGAAGGAGGGACACACCAAGGAAAAAAGGGAAGTTGGGGAAACTCAAATATCAGATGAGCCGCACGCACGGCCAATCACTGAATAATTACTTATGTGCGTCGCCCGCTTGGAGCCTTTGGAAGGTACCAGCTAAGAAAGTGGGAGAAGAATGAGGAGGATGGATGCCACGGGTGCAAGTATTCAAGAGACATCTCAGTAGCTGAAGCAAGTGAAGCTAGCCATTGCTGAACTGTACTAAGAGAACAAAGAGCTGAGACAACAACTAGCGACAAAGACCACAGAAGCATCAACAACACAAGGTCGCAAAGGGAACATGACGTGGCTAAAAAGACAACTCAGAGAGGCACAAGATACGATTGTACAACTGCATGAAGCTCAATGGATGGTGGAAGAAAGGTATGCCAAACTCTCCAGAGAATGTGAAGTGACTGAAGAGATAGCCTGTGCAGCTCTCGCCAGCGAGAAGAAGAAACAATATTAGCCGAGTTCATTCCTGAATTTGCAAACAGAAGGAAAATATTGACAATTTTGAAGGAGACATTTCACCATTTTAATAACGACCATGATTTGTCTACAACCACTTGTTTCACACACTTCCCCCAACAAATGATCACGTGGTAGAGGATCAAAATCATTACATCTGACAACGGGACACTAATAGACACTTTTCCACGCAAATACCTAATCGACAACCGAATCCCCATGGTGGATTACAACGATGTAGCTAGATGTATCTTTTGTCTATTTTTGGAAAATGTCACGCGAAGAGTTTTGTAACGCAGAACAATCGGTTCCCTAGTTTGTAGAGATAGCAATTAGAAGAGTAGGGTAGCCGAAGCGGTGCCCTCGTTTATATATTTGATCTTTTTGATGTAAGCCAAGTTGGTTGGAAAAACTAGTATAGATAGTAGCTATTGTATGCAATTTGAGTTCAACCGAAACTTAATGCAAAAGTCCTATAACTTTGATGAAAAGATTCTAATTGTAGCAGTTGGATGAATTGTTTTCCCTTCTTGCGTATGTGCTTACTGTTATATTTACTCATATATTTTTCTGTCTGATTTAGAACAAATTTTCGAACCTGTGGATTCATTGCGCAACACCCCTTATTCACGTCATTTAGACAAAATGTTTTTCTTCTAAAATTTAACTCTGAATTCATCCGTTGCAGTGCTTCGAGTTACTTCCTGTAATTTCTCTCTGCCACACATTACTATTTTTCACTGAAGACTGTAGCTCGCTTATCCTCTATCCTCTCAAAGTTCACTCACCAAGTCATTTGTTTTCGTTATTTCCTTGAATCGACTCCATATCCCAAAGTATTATTTTCTTGCGCCAATATAACGAGAACCCATTATATCAAAGGTGTTAAATATAACCACTTATTCAAAGCCATATCCCGCGTGGAGACTGAGTCTCCCGAGAGAGCCCTCTCCAGGTTTGAAAGGCTAGTTTCGGTCCTCAAAGTTGGTTGACAAAGTCACCTTCATCGTTTGTTTATTAGCTGAAGAGATTTAGAGAGTGCTAACACCTGGAAGGGTGACATGATTCCCTAGTAAGTTGATCTCCCTTTAGGATGGGTTTCCACTAGGTGGGTTTGTGAAAGGTCATCGTCTGTTCCCTCCATACTTACCATTTTCCATCTTTATTCCTCTCATATTCTCCTACATTTGTTCGGGCATCAGGATTGGCCACGCTAGGAAGGCTTGTACCTTGCCTTGTGGAAAGAAGGGGCTAAAGGCCCAAAGGGTAAAATTAGCTGGCAAGAGTTAAAACACAAAGATGAAACCTTTGAGATGATTCGCCCAGGGATTCCTAAGAAAGCAGTAAAAGGATTCTCAGTAAGAAAAGGGAACCTATAAGATAAATAAACACTTAAGGTATTAGTTGGTGGATAGGAGGTCTCATCACGAGCTAACCTATTATGACAATGGGCATGTAGTGGTATGAAACTACCACCTATCTGGTCACCAAAACATGGTAGTGACTCTTGGTGGCATAGCCAAGAGAAAAGGGGTCTCATCACGAGCCAACCTTCTCATCTTAGTGAAATGTTTGTGGATAACGTTGTCACTTATGGTGACCAAGCTAGGATAGTGCCTCTCAAATCTTCCCTTGAAGCATAAAAAATGAAAGATCAAAAGAAATGAAGCTAAGAATAAAAGGAAATGAATGGGATAGGAAACAATGGCATCCATGATAAGGTGCAACTCACCCTCTACAAAGGCACCCACAGGTAAGATTTACATTTACCTATTATAACTGCACCCCTTGCCAAAACACTTACGCCATGCCACCTCATACACTTACATGACCTAGATTGGATCTTGCCTAGGAAACACCCCAAACTTAAGGAGGATTATCCTAATAGGACACCCTGAGACCCTCTCCAAACTTGACTTGTTAAATTGCATAACGTATTTGAGAAATTGTTTTGGTAAAGGGGGGTTTGGCTGCACATGTTTGGGTGATTTGATTATTGGATGTGATTTACATGTTATGATCCCCATGAATTATGAACCCTTGGAGGTCATAATTTTTATTGTTGTAGGCCCTCGCCCGGTGGACAGGTACACATGAGGGAATGATTAGCTCGGACCTTCATGGGGCTGAAAGCCCAAAGATGCATGTTGTAGCCCCAATAAGGGTCAAGAATACATCAGAGATTTGCACCAGGAATAAATAAGGATGTCACCTTTGGAGGCACCCTAGAAGACCTAGACCCAAGGGGATATTTCTCTTCTGCATAGATGTTGGCCCTAGAAGGCCCATGATGTCATCATCATGACCCTAGACGTTATCTAGAGCTAGGGTTTCTGTTTTGGAGGAATTTATGAGCCTAGTGGCATGTGTGGGATTCATCTAGGGCCTTTGGAGGCAAAGCGCCCTACATTTTAGGCCCAACGTTCCACCTAAGGGCCTCAACGTCACCCTATAAGGGAATGACATCACCCTTGGAAGTGTTTTTAGATGCTAACTAATTTTATTTATGTCTAAATTGAATTTATTTGTAAATTGGCCAGGCCGACCTTTATTTGACTTGGAATTAATTAAAGGTCACCAATTTTGTATAAATAAACATAAAGTACATTCATTTTTAGAAACACACCTCCTCAGACAAGATGAGAGGTTTGAAATTTGTGCCCTAGAAGGGCTATTGCCTAAAATTGTGAGGTGCACTCTTGTATAAAGATGATTTTTTGCAAGTTGGATCAATCTTGGAAGCTTGTATGGTGATCTTGCATGGTATTTCATGATTATTCGTGGTGCAAGTAGGTAAAATCGACATTTTTTTTCATCTATTGAATGGTTTATGTATGGTTTTATTTTCTCATACAAGATTATGAAATTTCATGATATGCTTAATGCTTGAAGTAAGGAACTTAAATTGCTACTTTCTTACTTTCTATTTGCCAATCTTTTCATTGAATTGATCTAGTAACTAGTGAAACCATAGAGCCCTAGTTTCCTAGCACTCTAAGGTGTTGACCTAGTTATATTTTCCTAAGTTCTTATCCCATAATAATCTTAAGGAGTGCAAGGTGCTAGGGCCTAGAATTTCCTACACCCTAGTATCTTGTTTTCTTGAGGAAAATGCATAGGGGCACTTAAGTTACTACTTCTCCTGTGCATTCCTATTGGATTTTTGTGCACTATCAAAATTGATTTGCAACCTTATAAGAAGTCGTCCAATTGAATTCATAAGCCCTAGAAGGCACTAGTTCTAGCCTATCTCTTATTGAAGGATTGATTAAACACTCAAACTCTCTTCCTTGAATATTTTTCTAACTTCTACTAACCCTAAACTAAACTAATTCATTAACTAACTTGTTGTTGTTGCAAATCACTGCTACAACCATACTAATTCATACTAATTTCTTGCATACACCTACATAACTTGAACCTAAATCATTCAAAATTTTCTTATGAGAATTTCCAAACAATCTACTAGATAAATGCTAAGTTTATATGGTGTTTTCTTGCAATTATGAGCACTAGAACTTGTTGTTACAAAATATTGCTACAACCATCTAACAACAAAAAATTCTCTGCCAAATTAACACTTAAGGCTAGCCAGACATTGCCAAATTTTATTGTGACAATTAATTATCATTTTTCCCAGTTAAAGCTACATTTTCTTGTCCTTTTAAAGCAATTTCAAGGTATATTTTTTGTGGTTGTTACAAAATACTTATTGTTGTTGTAAAATATTACATTGTGTTGAGGGGTCCTACATCCCTTTAACTCAACAGTAGGAACCGAACCCATCACCGAGGCCCAATTAGACTCTGCAACGTTTGATAGTGGAATGGTTCTCCAGATCTGTAGATCCAACCAAATAATCGATGGGCTTTAAGTAGTGTTTGACATGATGTCTTCTTACGAAAGTTCCTTCTTCGGTTTAAATGTTCTCTTTTTGTATTTTATTTTACTAGGTGGGGCTGGTAAAAATATGTGTGCTGGTATAAACCAGTTGGTAAAAAGGGGAATCTTAACTACTGAAGAAGGATGAGCTTGGGATAACCCTTGTGCTCAAGCATGCAGACAAAGATTTTCACATCTGTGACAAGCCCGATACTTATACATCAACTTGCTGGTATTTTAATTATTGGCTGAGATACAATTGTCAAAAGAAAACATACATGTAATAAAATGATGGCAATAAAATTAGTTTCCTTAGCTCTAATCACTAATCACAGATTAACACAATGATTTGCTTTCCACCATTGGAGACAAGAACTATAAAAATATTGAATCAACTAACTTATCAATAGATTCAAAAAATCTTACTCATTACAACATCCATTCATGAAGCAAAAATAGGAAGTAGTTCCTCCTAAAATCCCATCACACATGCCTTTTATGAAAAACAAAAGTTTGTCTCATGTCCTAAACAATACTTCTCAATTAAGGTAGTTCTGAAATAGTTCTTTAGAATTCCAATGAGGGTCTTTTCCCAAACCATTGACCCTTTCTAAAAGGTTGATCCTCTTATTTATAACAAATCATTAACTAAAAATAAATATCAAAAGTGCAAGCTAAGTAAAACAAAACATTGCCACATGGAACTTCCATCTCTCTGTCTTCTAAGAGTCATCTAATGGTTTCACTGAAGTGGATGAATCTTCTCATAGCCTGACCATTTGACAAAGAGTTCCTCGCATGTGTTGGCATACGAGAATATGTGTTGGTCCATCGGGGCCGAAAGGATCTCATTTAATTATACTCCACATGCCTGATACTTGACTATCTTGAGCCTTAACTGTTGTAATATTATTCGAGCCTTGATCGAGTGCTCCATAAACTATTGTACTTGTCTCGACGCCATGTTCACCACCTTTTCTATCTTTGCAGTCCATGCCGAGTCTTGTTCTACATGTTGTTTGACTATGCCATGCAAGTCGACAAAGTCCTTAGGTGAGCCAAATTCTGGGAGACTGATGTCTTTCATCTCCCGATTAATCTTGACCCAACTTATTTTGTAATCGACCCATTTCTCTTGAATATCCCTCTGAGGTTCTTGGGCGATTTTCACCCAGTATTTGGCCGATTTCCTTATCTGATCTATGTTGTTGTCCCTCAGCACTCGAATGTCGTGCTCTTCGACGTCTCAACCCTTTTGAGCCATGTTGATGTAATCAATTCTTTCCACTGCTTGTTGGGCCTTCTTGCACCATATTTCCACATCTTTATAGGTCGCTAGCACCATAAAAGTGTCTTATTGGAAGTTGTCTATCCCTACAGTAAAAATGTGTCGTTCATTTGTGAATTTGCTGTAAGGATCTTGGAATTCACTTCTCAAAAATATCGTGGCCTGTGTGGAGTCCTAATAGTATTTCGCCAAATTGCGCAGATGCTCTAGCTCCTTTAGCACAATGACCAAATCCTCTTCATCTTTCCTTTCTCTATCCAGGTTGTCATCTGCGATCACCATCCCTACTCCGATAAGCTCGGACTTCTTGGCATTCTCTGTGTTGATAAATTTATTCTCTATGGTGATGAGGATCAAACTGTCCAACGTAAGCCTCCGTTTCTTAGTGGTTATGTTCATGATGGCTTTCCTCTTTTGGTCGTAGGTGATTTATTGTATATTGACGACCTCATCAACAAGTTCGGGGATTTGTGGTTCTCCCCAAGTAAGAGTGTTTCCCATTGTCCTGATGGTGTATATTTGTTTAAGAATGGGTTCCAGAACCTCTTATGTATGTATTGATGGCTCGGCCTCTGGTTGTTTCTCATCGGGAGGTAAGGAACTGGCCAAAACCGAGGAATTAGGGGTAGGTTCGATACTTACCTGGTAATCGACTATTGAGATGCCAATTTCCTGTTGTGGAATTTATTCTTCTTGTTCACCCGATCCTAGTTCATCCCTCGAGCTGTCCATTGGGGTTCCCTATATGTCGAGTGGATCAACATCCAAGGAACTTCCTACCTCATGCTCGTTTTGCAGATGACTTTGAATTGGAGCATTGAGACTCGGGGTGGATGCTCTCTCGGGTTATTTTTCCTCTATAATTTGCACTGGAGTGACTAGGGACACCTTTGAACTCTCCTCCTCATCATAGATGGTTATCAAATAGAACAATTTATTTGGTACACGTGTTCTCCCTAATGTCCTCGCTATCTTGGGTTGGGTCAAAATTTCCCCTGGTGATCTGGTGTGCAGGGGTGGCACCTCATGGTTTTCGGACCCGGTGAATTCTTCAAGTCGTATCGACTCTAGGCCACTTGGTTCCCCTCAGCTTTCAATTGGGTTATCAATGGGAATCCTCATCATTTATATTATATTGGGATAATTTTGCAATCAATCAATGATACTTTGCACCCCTTCTATCAAGATTAATCCCCTTCTATGTGCCTTTGTTGTCTATGTCACTCTGATTTGTTCCCTGGATCTGAGGGCCTCTTGAGCTGACTTCTCTATTGTTTCCACCTGTTCATCCATGCTCATGGTTTTGAACCTGTTCATGTCTGGATTGGCCATTCTCTACACCAACTCGTCCCAGTCCTGGGCACACTCTGTGAAAATATCATCCTCAAAATTATCATGAGCGTATGGCGAATAAGAAGATACCTGTGAAGCATGTTGGAGGACCATGCCTTTAGGGTCGTTCTTGCGGAATCATCTTGTTGGGAACTTGAATTCAATTTGGATCAACCCTTCTAGTTTGTCTTGAGCAGTATCTTTCACCAGATAAAAATCTATTTGAAAATCGTAGGCTATGAAAGCCCGCTTCCTTTCCTTGACCAGTGTGGCATTGTACCCCTGCAATATAGTCTGATAGAAGATTTACCCCACCATGAGTTGGTCTAGGACATGAGAAGGTAGGAGATGTGGTTCTCTGGTGGCCTTGAACACCCTAATGTAGGTTGATCGTTCATCTAAATACCAATGGCCTTCTTTTGCTACCATTTTCTTGGATGCTACAGATAATCTTGGGCATTCCTTCTTGAAAATAATAAAATGAATATGGGCGATGAATTCATCGCATATGAGTGCATAAGATTTCTTGTACCTATTCTCCCATAGTATGATGAAGTAGACATGGACCGGGAGCTACACAACATGCCAGTTTAAATTCATGTCCGCGAAGACATTCCTTGCGCACATGACATCGAGAAGGTACGAGGCCATGTGGAAAGTGGGTGCCTCCCCTTATTTCGACATCTAATCCTGTTGTACATAGATGATTAATTATTTTGAGATTATCCCTCCCCAGTTGAAGTTTCTCCCAAATATCACCATTGTGTATGCCAATGACATCCATTCTTCCGAAAACTTGGAGCAATCCTTTTCTCCATATAGCCGACAGATGAGAGCCATCAAATAGTTGTATGGCTCTCTAAGGTTAATTGTCCCATACCATCCATTTCTCCGGTTAGTGAACTTCTTGTTTTCTTTCCACCATGATACCATCAAGTGATTGGTGTCATGGAATTCATCGAACTTCACCACGAAGTCCATGTTGAGCCACTGTTACACCTCAAAATTACTCACTTCAATAGTGTCGCAAGTGTCGTCATTACAAGTGTTGAAAGTGTCGCATCTTGTCCGCAAGTGTCGCATATTGACTAGAAGTGTTGCAAGTGTCAAAAACATCATACTTCCATATTTCATATGTCATGACTCTAATGACATCATAAAGACACTTAAGACACCTCAAAGGTTAGTTTGGAAGAAGAGAAATCACTTGACAGGAAGTACAAGCCTTTTGCCATTGGAAAAAACACTCAAAAACTAAATTTTGGAGAGGAGCGCTCCCTTACCCACTGTCAAGGAGTGTTTGCACTCCCTGAGCCTATTTGGGGGATTTCTTGAGTGCCCAGTTCACCCTTTTGGGGGAGCTCTACCCTTTGTTTAGCAAATTTTGGGTTTGTTGAGGCAAATAAGGGAAGAATCCCTCAATTCCTGAAGGTAGTTGGATTCGAATAGATGGTCAAGGAATGATCTTAGGGGAGATCCTCAAATGAAGGAGAGGAATCCTCAACTCATCCCAAAGATCTATCAAGTGGTTGAACCTCTCCAAGGTTATATAAGGAGGCCTTCTCATGCTGAAACATACAATGGAGACTAGAGATTGATACCAAACTTATGATCCTATAAGTGGTATTGACAGAATACAATGGAGATTGAGAATTATACCTAACTTATGATCTCATAAGAAGTTATTGACATGGAAAACAATGTAGACTAGAGATTGATACCAAACTTATGATCCTATAAGTGGTATTGACAGAATACAATGGAGATTGAGAATTATACCTAACTTATGCTCTCATAAGAAGGTATTGACATGGAAAACAATGGAGATTGATAATTATACCTAATTTATGATCTCATAAGAAGGTATTGACATGGAAAAGATTGGAGATGTGAAACCTATGATATCATGAGTGAGATGTCATCAAAGCAATCAATGTGGATTACTTGAGCAAAGGGGTTGGACAAGGAGAACTGGAAGAAGCTGTTGCACTTTCATTCAAAGGATTGTAAGTACTTTTACTTGTTCTCATTAATAATCAATGCTTGGCCTGTTTATTTCAAACTTGTGCTTGTTCCAGCGTGAAATCTAGTGGCTTAACTCTAGAATGATCATCAAAGCCAAGAGACATGCCCCCCCAAGCTTCAAATCAATCACTGACTTTGAGGTTGTCACCAATTTATGTACTAGATGGAGAAAAAGGATAAGGATGGATGAAATGAAGGTTCAAGAGAGGTGACTATTTCATTTTTGAATGAGCTTGACACAGGAAAAATAACTATGCTCAGGGCTCCAGGTTCAATCCTTAGATTGTTGTTTCATTTTTTAACGAGCTTGCTACAGAGAGGAAAACTATGCTCAAAGCTTCTGTTTCATTTTTAACGAGATTGCTATAGAGATGAAAATTGTGCTTGTGACCTCTGTTTCATTTTTTAACGAGCTTGCCACAGAGAGAAAAACTATGCTCGTGATAGAATGATAAATTATGTATCAGATCTCTCAAGTATGATAAATTATAACCAATGAATTGAAAGACTTGGGTACATACCTCTGAAGCTTGTTAATCCTGGTTTTGATAATCAAGGGGTCAGTACAGTCTCGGGATGCTCACTTTGCTCCTTTGGATGCTCTGAAATTCAACTTATGTGCAGAATGAATTTGTTCAAAAACTGTTCTAGAGATTTAAACAGGGGTGAACTTACTTTGTCGCATCAACCATTCAATTCGGGTTGTGAGTGTAATTTCATCAAATTTGCTGCCAAATCTTCAAATATGTTTAAACTTAAATTCATCGTGGGTTGACAGTGCGAGCGTGGGTGGTAATTTGGTCTATTGGCGATTTCAAAATGTCATTGTCTAATTGGCGTATGAGGTAGCAACTAATGTGGGGTCGGGCATTAATTGGTATATTAAGTGTTCAAATCTGATCGTATCTTATGCCACAAACATCCCATTATTTGGCTAGTTTAGTTGGTGGATCGGGGGTCGGGATTGTGCTTCAAACATTTTCATTGATATATTCTCTCAAAATCTTCGACGCTGATCGATCTTGCCATACGGAGCTGACGTGGCAAAGATGACTAGGAGGCATGACTAGGACCTAGTGAACAAAAAAAAATGACTTGGGATGAAACTAGGCCGTACAATGCTCATACGTGATAAAGACACATGACACTAGAGATTGGTGACTTTATTTGCTCGTGTTAATAAGAATCGATACTTTATTTAAGCTATACATTCCAAAACCCCATCCTATTTAGCTGACGCTGAAAAGTATCAAGGATCGGTGATCGACAATCAACCTACCCAAGTGATCTCATATCGACTCTCTCGAAAAAGTATCGACGTCGAAAATGCACCGGGGATCGACGATAGACAATATGCTTGTCGCGGACAAAATGATTGTTTTAACTTTTCTAGATTTCCACAACCCTAATGAAGCGCATTGATCATCGACTATCGGTGATTTCTTTATGTCCTTTGTCAATATCTATCCTTCCCTCCTTTTTCCAATGCCGAAGGGGATCGACTATCTCTGGAAACTATTGTACCTGTGTGGTTTCTTTACTTGCTTGAATTTTTTCTGACGTCGATCCTGAGCGCGTTAGGTGCAGTGTTAGTTGTCAATTCTTAATTCAGGTGTTAAGTTCCTTTAGACATGGGGTTAACAAGTTCAAACAAACCTGAATTGTGTTGGAGTTACTTCACACACAGCTAGGATTTCTTTTTCCTAAGGTTTTTATTTGTTTATTAGTCATAATTAGTCATTATCCAGTCTCCTATATTTTAGGAGAGAATATTCC